>JAZHYW010047634.1:0-18632 GCA_037355805.1 Ixodes ricinus | reverse complement strand
GCTGCACATGTGAGTACCACAGATTTAGCGGTACCGCCAGATTTTATACTGCCAGACGAAGGAAATCTTTCCGCCAGATTTCCAGCGGGGAAAATTTCCGCTATAGTGGGGGAAAACCTTCTGCCAGATTTAGCGGGTACCCGCCAGACGAAGGGAAAATTTTCCGCCAGACCTGTGTGGTACCCTCCCGCTAGATTTAGCGGAGTAGGCCAGACGAAATAAAATTTCTCCGCCAGGGATTTTAGCGGGGAAAATTTACCTTGCAATCATGCGCTGCGACGGTTTACGCATCATGCACCGCGCGGTTACGGCATTGACGCCGACGGCGACGCCGCTCAAGCCGGAAGCGGGGCGCCTAAGAGCTGGCGCTTCTAAAAGTGAAAGCCAAGCTTACAACTCCCTGTAATGCCGAATTAGAGCGCAGCTCTTGAGGAGGAGGAGGAGGGGTATGGGGGGGTTGGGCAAGCGACCTCGGGGGAAGGGGGGGGGAGGGGGCTTCACATGGCCACCGGGGGTCCCTTGGCGCCACCGAGAGCGTCATCAACGCCATCGATGCCGATGACGATGCAGATGCCGGCGACGTCATCAGTGGCGATGACGATGACGATGCGGATGCCGACGACGTCACCAGCGACGTCACTGATGACGTCGTCGAGCATCCACATCGTCATCGCCACCACGTGACCTCGGGGGACCACGTGACCTGCAGGGGACCACGTGACTCGGGGGTCACGTGACCACGGGGGAAGTCCACGTGACCATCCAGGGGGACACGCCGACCTTGGGGTCACGTGACGCTCGGGCGATTACGCCGACGCCGACGCCGACGCCGCTCAAGCTCTGAAACGGCGCACTTAAGAGCTGCGCTCTAAAACTCACCGGTTGTGTTCCACAAGAAGTCTTCTTTAGCGAAATGGGCGCTACATACCCGCATCGTAGGCGTGACAGTCTTGCCTATTCGTAGTTTAAGCGGCCGGCTTCTTACCCGCTTGTTGAGTGTGAACGAATGTAGGCTGATCTTTCCTTCCAACGTGCGGTTTGAACATTGCGGAATGCAGCACATGCGATTACTGCGGATACTTCACTTTAACCCTATTCGATGCTAACATTTACGCAGAAATGCCTGCAAAAACATGAATTTACAACAGCACGGGCAGCACGGGTACGAAGCAGCAAAAAAGCAATCATCCAGAAAAATCGCAAACGTTCGCCGCGGCGCGGCGCCACCGCCTGTGAAAGTTGTGAATTTATATCTAAGGCCTGCTAGCGTCAACCGGCGCCCTTACGTATCTTCGGATTACGTCCCACTTCAAAAATGCTCGTAAATACATCGCAAATACGCCCCATGTGGTTCGGCCTTTAGTCCCTTGTGATCCTGTCCAGCTGCAGGATGTGGCAACAGAATTTCCTACCAGCTGAGTAAGGACTCCCTAGTGTAAATCAGTATAGCTGGAACCAGCTGGGAATAACAGTATGGAACTGGAAACCACTTCCAGCTGGAAGTGAAACTCTTCCCAACTTGAAATGTGAGTTGTTTCCAGTTGGAATCAGATGCAGGTTCCAGCTGGAAAGGGAGCTAGTTCTAGCTGGAAACTCTGACATTGTCGGCAGAAATATTCACAAGTGCATTTATCAATCAGTATATTAGAATGAGCTACAACCAATAACGTGATTCCCCAGCTGATGGGAATGAACCACTTTCAAAACTGCACTGGCATTGCACCTACAATGAATTGTCACACAATTCACAGTGTTGCATAACCAAACTCAGAACATGCACTCAAGGGCATTCAGCATTCCCTTTTATGTTTATTGCACATTCCTAGCAGCCGTTCATTGTACCTAGTAGTAGGAATCCCCTGAGGTTCTGTCTGAGGTTCCTGGATGTTCTCTCTGTAACGAACGGCCTTCGTGGAAGCACCTGGACGCGGACATGCCACCCTTCTCCAACATTTCCCGAGGCCGCCCTTCGTTGCAACCCAACCTCGAGCGAGGATTGCCTCCCACGCTGCCAGGGTGAACACCCGGTACCGTCGACAAAGAGCCAGACAAGCTGCCGGCGATGCCGGCTCGGCGCAAGGTGCGGAAAAGGCAAGGCGATCTCCTCGAGGCGCCAAGCGAGGAAACAACGGCCACGGTGATCCTGCCAGCGCCGCAAGAGGAGATAAGCCGTAGAACGAGAACTGCCCGGTTATCGGCATCCAAGGTCTCTAACTTTTCCGTCCCGGTCAGGAGGGGACCGTATCCCTCCGAGCGTTCGTGTCGTTACGGAGAACAAAACGATTAACTCGTGTGTGCGTTTGTGCGTGCTCACAAGCGGTGCCTGGACGTCTGGGGATGACGTTCTCGGCGCTCACCTCGACCCAGAACTCCAGGAAGCAAGGTCAAATCTCAAGCCGTCCCTGAGGAGACGGCTGCCACTACAAGCCTTGAGGAAACCGGCGGAGCAATTATCCTCTGTGTGTGTATGTGCGTGCTAGTGGGCGGAGCCTGATTTTGGGAACGACGTCATGGCCTAGGGACGTAGGGAAAGGGGGACCTTTATGTGCGAGCGGTTTACGCGCTCTCTTCGTGTTCTCATGTTGTTCTCATGCCGAACGGCAGGCTGTACATAGTATGTAAATAAACAGTTTGAGACGAGACACCCGGCCTTCGCTACCAACTCTGCCTCGATGTCCTGGGCGACCGGCATGGCTCCAGCGGAGATCGATCTACTTGGACAAGTCCCCGAGTCTTTACATCTCCCAGACTTTTCGGGACCAGCTCGTAGAGGTGTGAAACTGAGAGCCAGATTCGGTTTCTCCCCACCGCCTAAGCGTGGCTGTTAAAACACAATCTATAGTAAAATCAAGTTTCACACTAAATAAGAGTCCCAAAGCCGGAAATGAGTGTTTAAACAAAGAAATGCACCCACTTCACACGTTTCTGCTCAGTCTGACGTGACAGCCCTTTGATGGTCTCAGTGTTACTAACACTCCTCTGCATGAGGGTGTCACTTCCCCAGACTGCCCCATCAGTATCTTTATTGCAACTGTGCCTCTTTTGTTTAACTTTATTTTCTTTATTTGTTCGTGGATGTAATCAATCTGTCTTTCAGCTGGGAGGAAATAGGAGAGAGCAGGCAGTTATTCTAACTGCATATAGACTACTTCATCCTTTAATATTTTGACAGTCCGCTCACATTTTTCTATCACTGTCATGTGGCAACATACAGTAGCTCTAACATTTTCAAGACTGGGGCACCAGCTACAATGAAACTCAATTTACACCATTTGAAATGTTACATGGAAAATTTTGGAACAATCTTATTAATCAGCAATAGAATTTTATGCTTGGTTATTGGCAAAAGTCTCAGGCATGTATATTGAATGCTAGAATTATTCACGTTCATGCAGATCCAGGTGATGGCACTAATTAACATGTGCAAATATAGTAACTATGCTTGGAATACATGTACACTATAAAAAAAGAAAGTGACTATTTAACTCTTTTAGGAATGTAAGTGGCTTGTCACAGAATCCACTCTTTCAAAGAGTAACTACAACTTTTCGAAAACAAGTGTAGCTTTAGCTCTCCCGATTAACTCTTCTACACAGAGTAACGGCAGCACTTCTTCAAGAGTACAGTCGACCCCTGGAAGTAGAGTCTTATCTACTCTACAATGAAGAGTCAGGGCTACATTCTCCACACAGAGTAACGGCAGCACTTCTACAGAGTGGAGTCAGCCCCTAGAAGTAGTCATATCTATACTCTACAATGAAGAGTCGAGGCTACATTTTCCGCAAGAGTAGGGAGAACCCTTAAATGTTGTTGAAGTTACCGAAGGTTAACTCTTCACACTGAGTAACTGCAGCACTTCTGCAAGAGTAAGTCAATCGCTAGAAATAAAGTTGTATATACTGAGGGTTCAGAGCTTTCGGTTTCAACCGATAAAAATAAAAATACGCCGAATCCATTTTCAGAAATTCGATTTTAACCGAAAAAGGTCAGTTTTTAGGTTCGACGTTTTTGGTTCAAACCGATAAAAACCAATAAAAGTATACCCTAATCTATTTTTTTATTTAATTTTGTTTTAACCGAAAATGGTCAGTTTTTTATGGCCGCGTCGAGATGGGCGGGGGAGGGAGAGAGGACGTTGCAAGGTTCGACATTGTGTGACCTCTTCATGATTGCTCTCTTCCAAGGTTCAACATGCAACAAAAGAGGTCTTGGGTTGTCCTTCGCGGGACATCTGTCTTTTCTGTTATCGAGCTTAGTGTGTCAAGTTCCTTGTCCTTAAAAACAAAAAAAGTTTGGGTGTCTGACTGAGTATAAGGTTTTCGCTTCATGCAAGATCTGCAGCCAGAGTTTAGTGAGTACACGAAATATGTTGTGCTTCAAAATGCGCACAGTGTCTCTTTTGGTAGTCACATTTGGTTGATTGGCCGATTTTGGCTCAGGCAGCGCTTCATCTCCTCAGCCTGCCAGTGTCCAGTGTCAACGTTGAGAAGGCATTTTCGAATCCCAGGGTCATTCACAGGAAGAGAATGAGCGTGGATCAACAGAGGAGAACCTGGGAAAGTGCATGTGTGTTTAATATAATAAGATCACGTAATCCTGTTGTACAGAAGATGAAGTTTCATGTTTTTTAGGCACTGACTTGTTAGTACTTCTCTGTTTTTTTTCTACGGTTGCACATATTTGCCAAATAAAGTGTCAATGTTTTTTTTTTCAATGTATCTTGTACCGTTATTCTTTGAGTGATCTCAAATATCAGAGCTACAAGTTCATCTGATCCGGTGTCCGATGGTGTTTCTTTATGTTCATGGAAAAACACCGGTAAACGTTGGTGGGCATAAATATACACAGAAAAAAGCCGGAAAATTGATTTTTAAAATAAACATAGAAAAGAAGTACGCTGAATTTTGAAAAAATAAAAACCGAAAACGTCGAACCCTATATATACTCTACAATGAAAAGTCAGGGCTACACTCTCCCGCAAGAGTAGGAAGAACCTAAATTGTGTGTTTAAATTACCATAGGTCAACTTCCACTCAGAGTAATGATGGCACTTCCACAAGAGTAGGGTCAACCTCTAGAAGTAGAGTTCGTATCTACTCTACAATGAAGAGTCAGGGCCACACTCTCTGCAGGAGTGGAGAGAACCCTTAAATGTGTGTTGAAGTTACCCTAGATTAACTCTCCCATATAGTATCATGGCAGCACTTCTGCAAGAGTAGAGGCAAGCCCTGCTAGGGTCGAATATACTGTACAAGCGACATCTCATGAGAGAGCCCTTCAGTAGTGTTCCAATTACTCTTTCCTGTTAGGCATTACTATGTTTACCCTTTTGTGCATTGTATTCTAACTCTCCTTCAAGTGTAACCTGAACGTCCTAGGAGTAGCTATGTACATGAGCATCTAACGAGTAGCTACATACATATACTACATGAAACACCTACACTACTCCAAGGATAAGGGAGTGTTCCTAGAAGGTAATGCTACACGTGGTTATTCTTTCAAGGGTACACTTACTCTATTCAGGGGTGAAGGAAGCATATCTCAAGAGCTCGTAAATGTGTTGCGCACACATACAGTGAGGTGTTGCTCTCGTTCTCCTATCAAGTGTAAATTAATTATATTGTAATGCTAGTATAAACCCCTTATACTAGGGCAGAAATGCAGTCAAAGGAAGTGTGAAGAAAGAGTAATCTAGCTCAGTAGAGAAGAGTTTCATGTACTAATAAATGGCAGAAATTACTGGCACGTGTTGTTCCCTACCCAGTTATTCTTATCTAGATCTCTCCAGAGTCGTATCTTAAAAAGTTCTGCATATAATCAGGGCTGGATAGTTGTGTAGTATAGGAACAAGTGAAACATAGCTGAAATGCACAAAATGTGTGTCATGGGCTTTTTAGAAGGTGGAAGGTCAACATATGTGGAAGGTCAACATACAAAAAGCAAAACAGTAGTAAAGTGCTCATTGAGCAGACTTTAATTTCAAGAAAAAAAAACTTAATCAAAAAATATAAAAAATACATTTGCCATTTTGTTTGAAACACTTTCGCCAAAACTAGCAGAGCTCTAACTTCGTAATCATGTCCAACACCAAGACAGACTGGATTTTGTACTTCAAGCCTATGAAGTGCCCATTCACTGCAAGTGATTGGCTTGTTTTTGGACAATACGAAATGTCATGAACCCAGTACAGTGCAAGAACGAGCGCTGTACCGGTCGCATGTGTCCGTCACCTCAAAAGAGCAGTCCCCTAGCAGCACTGTGATGGCAGCTGCCTGACTTGAAGTCTTCCCCTTCACACGGATGACCAGAAAGGTCGGAGCATCAAGATGGTCCCCCTCCTGTGAAGGGCAAAGATGTGCATGTGGATTTACGTGTTATTCAAGAAAGATAATTACTGAACAAACAGTCTGCTAAATCGAGCTAGAAAATTTTACACCGCTTTTCAAAACAAAAGATCTGTAACAAGGACAGTAGACAGTGGTTGAGAGGAGAAAATCCACTGCATCTTTGCCTCTCAATTCTGGAAACTTGTATTTTAGAATTGGTCAACTTAGATTGTACAATTAGGTTAAACGTGCTGCAACAAGCATGGACAGGGAAGCTTCAGAGCAATCGTGTGATTGTGTGGCACAGGCTGTGATCAATGTGATGTTAAGTTGAATAGAAGAACAACTGTAAGCTTTTTCTCATGCTTTCTATGTTGCTTATACACCATTCCAAAAACAGCTATCTGGCCGGCACCATCTTGGTGATGATGATGCGATTAGTTCGACTTTCGACCCCTAGTAGCTAAAAATGTTCTGCCGCCATCTTGGACTGTGAAAACCTGTGCTTGCCCCGACTGCTCCGCCTGTGTTGCTGTGCTTTCCTAGTTTTTCAGCCTTTCTTCAGTAGTTGTCAGTTTATTTTTTCTATTGACCTTGCACTTAAAGGGTGACTGCAAAGAAAAAAAAAGATTTTTAAACAGCCTAATTGGGACAAGCATGTCAAAAAACAATTTTTCCGCCAGAAAAAAAAATTTTACAGCAATATTTATTGCGTGGACTGATTTAAGTTTGCGGCTATTTCGTCCGTTTTAAATTGCACGCCACGAAGTTGGGAGTTCGTGACGTCGATCCCAATCGGCTGGTATACTTCTCATTGGCTAGAGAGTTTGATTATATGCCGCTCAAAAGGAAATATGCCGCTCAAAAGGAAATTACAGCGTATGACAAAGGTTTAACAACCAAGATCTAAGCTGTCAATCAAACTCTTGGCCAATGAGAAGCCTTTCAGCCGATTGGGATTGACGTCACGAAATGCCAACTTCATGGCGCAGCGATTTAAAAGGACGAAATAGCCGCAAACTAAAATCAGTCTCGCGCAATAAATATTGCTGTAAATTTTTTTTTCTGGTGGAAAAATTGTTTTTTGACATGCTTGTCCCAATGAGCTGTTTGGACTTTCTTTACGGTCACCCTTTAAGGGGGACACTGGCTAGAGGTTGAACTTCTGAACTACTCAAGTAGTTGGGATGAAATTTGCAGGGGTGATTTAACTTCAGATGTAGGCGTACTCTGCAAACTTTAAGCTCTCAGGACAACTTTATATACCTGCATAAGATGTGTAACTCTTCATTAAGAAATCTATGATATGCACATGAGGCTATTAAGCATCATTTTAACTGTTTGAATATAAAGTGGGGGATGTGGGACATTGGGCTATCTAGTTTTTATAACTAATGTAAATATTTCAGGAAGAGTGTTTACCTCAAAACATGAGATGATATATCTGTCCAATGTCAATTCTTGAAAACATAGTTTTTTTCTCAATGCGTACTTTAACTTAAACAAAATAAAGTAGATAGCCCGATTCATCAGTAAATTTCAGTTCAAAAACATCTTGATTGTGGTATCAGAAAAATTTTACCTTCGAACAAAAGATTCCTTTGTATGAAATTTGCAGCAAAAAGTGAGCTGAGAAAAATGCAATAAAACATTGAACTTCATTAGTACTTTGTTACTGCCTCCCAATGTACTGAAAATATTTTAATCAATGTAAATATTTGGCACATGGTTATGAAATTTAGTGTAAGGGTGTATAATCGAGTCTCTAAAACCGAAAAACTCAAAATTGAGAAACAAATTTTTCCGAAAAATTTGGAAACTTAGAGTTCATGTCCCCCCTTAAGAAAATCCGGTTTGTGTACCATATTTATTCAGACTATAAGTCGACCTTTATTTTCTGAAATGTTGTCAAAAGTTAAGGTTCGACTTATAATCATGACCAAAGAATTTCGACCTACATTCTCCCGCGGAAACACCAGTAAGCAGGTGTTTGGGTGAGTGGCGTCACCACGGACCCCGAGCCATGCGGGTTCGCCCGCCCACGTCTGGCTGTGCGTGGCTTTCCCGTGTCCGGGGAAAAGGGCATCCTGGTGGTTGAGCCGAGCCCGGGGTAGGTTTGGACCCTTCGGGGCCCCCGGGTGAGGCAATACACCACTTCGGCCCCCGCTTCTCGTAGACGGGAGTCCTGGTAAGGCCCGGCCAGGATGATTCAGTCTAGTCGCCTTTTCTTCTACTATCCCCTCCGATCTTTCACTTTTACCTTTCCTGTTTCTTTTACTTCTCTCTCATTTCTCTTACTCCTTTTCACCCCTCTTTGGCGGCAAGGGCTAACCTTGGGTGGCGATGGACCTCTGTCTTGACCCACACTTGGGTATAGTTTCCCGGCAGCACTGTTAGCGTAACGTCTCCAGCCAAGCCCTTCTTGTTATGGTGCGTTACCTAACCCCTTGTTGGGCTCGGTGGTGGGCGGTGCACCGCGGATTCTGAACACTCTTTGCCCTCCTATGGCGCCCCTCTCTTCCAAACCCCGTTCAGGGCAAGCCTTTAAAAGGCGTTGTCTTGAACCCAAGACCATCGACAAAGATTCTGAAGGAGAAACATTTACGAAGTTTTTCGTTGTTCATTCGCTTGATGAACAAAAACCTGTTGCAAAGCTGTCGCCTTTTGTTGTTGCGAAGGTACTAGAAAACCTTGTCGGGTTCTCCTACAAGGCTAAAAAGCAGCACTCCGGAGACCTCCTAGTGGAGGTAACCACCAAAAAACAAAGTGAAGCGATCCTGAAGCTGACTAGTTTTCTTGATGTAAAAGTGTCGGTTAGCCCTCACCGCACGCTCAACACCATCCGTGGGGTCCTCTCCGAGGACGACTTCTTACACACTAGTGAGGAAGAACTTCTCGAGGGACTCCAAGGTGTTGGCGTTGTTGCCGTTAAGCGCATCATATTCCGTAAAAATGGTGAGGAAATTCCTTCCAAACACGTAATCCTTACTTTTGAAAGAAACACACTGCCAGAAACCATCAAGGCAGGATACCTTAACTGCCGCATCCGCCCTTATGTCCCCAACCCCCAGCGGTGCTTCCGTTGCCAGCGTTTTGGCCACGGATCACGCAGCTGTCGAGGGAAGGAGACGTGTGCAAAGTGCGGCAGCCATGACCATCTAGCCGACATCTGTGAAGGGGCAGCTTTCTGCGTCAACTGCAAGGGTCCTCACCCTGCATACTCTCGTTCTTGCCCCTCGTGGCGACAGGAAAAAGAAATCCTCACCTTAAGAGCAAAAGAAAACATATCTTACCCAGAGGCAAAGCAAAGATTCTCTTTTCTTTCGAAAGGCACGTACTCCGACGCGGTGCGCAGGGGCCCTCCACCGCGAACGGAATCGAAGGCCACCCAGGTCTCTCCTGAAGCCCTGGCAGTGGCCCTTCGGGCCCCAACACCCCCGCAGGGGCAGCAGCTTCCCCCACCTCCTGGAGGGCACATCAGCAGCCCCCAAGTCTCAGGACAGGCAGGCAATGCCAATGCCCGTCCTGACTTCGACGCCTTCCCCGGTGGGAAGGAGCGACACTGTCGCCCCAACTCACTGGAGAGGGCCTCCTCCACCAAAGAGCGACACAGCCCTCGTGCTGCTCTCCCTGGTAATCCGAAGGGGCAGGAACGGGTGGACCTGGGTGAGAACTCACCCAGTACCTCGTCCGCCTCTTCAGCTGGGTCTGGTCGGGGCCGGGGTTTATCACCTCGTGCCTCCAGCCTTCCCAAATCTACAGGGAACGCCCCACCTTTAGTGGTAGAGGCGATGGAGCAGTCCTCAGAGTTGTCCACTCCTGCATCCGATCAGGACGACATGGAGTGGCAGCTTTCGAAGACCAAACACAAAGGCAAAAAACCTGTAATTGCACCTAAATGATGTGCCTGATGTGGCTGCCCGTTTGAGATTGAATCTACTCGTTTCTTTCTTTACCCTCATTTTCTTTATCGAAGATTTTAATATAGTTACAATATGAGAAAATTTGTTTTTATGCAGTGGAATTGCCACGGCCTTTTACGGAATATCGACGATGTTAACTTTTTTCTGGACGACCTCCGTCCTATAGCTTTCTCTTTACAAAAGACGCACCTTAATGATCATCATGTGTCTATTTTACGTCGTCACCAAGTTTTTAGAAAGGATCGTTCCACATCAATCTCATCTGGTGGAGTAGCGGTGATCGTCCAAAGTGGAGTTGGTTGTTCTCAGATTCCTCTTTCTACACCCCTCGAGGCTGTAGCGGTACGTCTCCTCTTGAACCGCCTTAACACCGTTGTTTCCATCTATATTCCACCTAATGTTCCATTGCATATTCATGATCTTCATGATTTAGTTACTCGGCTCCCTCACCCCTTTTTACTTTTGGGAGATTTTAATGCCCACCATCCCTTGTGGGGTGGCACTCGCCAGGACTCCCGTGGTGGAGTCATTGAACGGTTTTTACTGTCATCTAGTCTCTGTCTTTTGAACAGCAGAGAGCCTACCTTTTTTAGTGCAGCTCACAACTCATTTACATCCATTGATCTTTCCATTTCATCCCCATCCTTGGTGTCTTGTTTTGCATGGAGCGTTTTAAATAATCCTTTTGGAAGGGACCACTTTCCGGTTGCTCTGGAGAGCGTGAAATCTATTCCCAGTCTCATGAAACAGACTCTCGCGTTGGAAAAAGAAAAGAAGCAGACTGGGCTCTTTTAAACCAAAAATCCGAGCTTGTTCCCTCTATGTTCTCATCGTTAACTCATGACGATGCCACAGCTTACATCACAGAGCATATAGTCCCATACTACATTGAATTTCAAGAGATTCATCCAAGGAAATGGCCCCTTCACACCAGTGACGGTCTTCCCAACATCCAGAGCCAGTTACATATTCTTGAAGTGTTCTTTGAGGATCGTTTCAGGTGCAGGTGTCTTCTCCATGTACCTCACAACTCCTGGAATGCAGAACCGGACAGAAAAACATGGTTATCTTTACTCCCAAAACATGGGTTGGTAGCAACCTTGGTAGGAGTGCTAGGGCTCGCTGGTCCCCCGACACATTCCAAAGAGCTCCTGTTGGCAGCACTAGAGGTGCTTCCAGAGCCTGTCTGCGCACTGCACGTCCTCCACGAGCACCGTGTCCACTCATCTTGGATCCGGTGCTTCGTAGAGGTCGGCAATGCGCTCCAGCAGGTCCTCCGCACAGTCTTCTTCTGGAGTATTTCGCCCTTCGTCCCACCTTCTGCGCCGCCATATTTCCAGAGGTCCTGTAAAAAAGTATTCCAGGAAACATGTTTTGTATTGGATTGCTGACTATATGTGCTACCCTTGTTTCAGCAGCATTCCTTAAAAATGCGCATGAAAGGCCTCGAGTTATTTCTGTATGCCCCCCTCCAGGCAGAACTCCCGAAACGTAAAGACACATACTGGCGATGGGCGACGGTGTCCCTCAGGAAGAGCATCTGCTCGAAGCAGGGTACCATGACCTCGGAAATGGTGTCATCTGCCCCAGAACCGCTCCTCTGCTGCTTCGCCAGCTCGGCCACGTACCAGGTAAACTGGTCCCTCAGTAATTTTCATTGCCTTTGTACGAGGATGAGGCTCACTGAGGGAAATCAAGAGTTTGTAAAGTAATTGTTCAATATCTTAAGAGGTAGGACATAGTTACTCATATCACAAATTATGTATAGAAGTATGCAGAAAATTAATTCCAGGAAGAAAAAAAAATTTTAAGTGCAACTCCAGCCTTTTTTTGAAATTTGAAGCAGGTTTGCAATTTCCACTTTTGCTTTTCATCGAACTTTTTTCCTGTACGGGAAAAGTTTATTCCATCTTCCCTTGCCATTTTCTTAAGCAAGATAAAAACTTACAAAATACCACCAGTTAAAACGGCATCTACCAAACGTGCATTTGTGGAACTGTGTAAACTGTTTCTCATACAGAAAAGATTTTAATGCAGGGATGTGTAGTGAGGAAGTTACAATTCGAATAATTTAATGCTTAACAAAATGTCAAGGCGTAGCTTTTAAAAAATACTTGTGCGAGAACATAGCATGAGATCAGGTGCAGGCTTTCGGCCTTTGCGAAAGTGGTGTCGCGGCATTGCTACGCTTTGTTAGCAACAGAAATAATTCCCTTCCCCAGCCCAGCCCGCAAACTCTACGTTGCACGAGGCACAGGCATGTGGCTTCACAAAACGCTTTCCTAGTGGGAGTACTTTAGCAAACCATGACACCAAATAACCCTCGGACCCGTGTCTCTTCGAAAGCAACACATTTATATACACGCTTTCCAAAATGCTGAACAGACAAAGGATGAAAGCATACTTACCGTCCGTTGGGTCTCCAAGCAGCATGAGCTCGGCGATCTCCACTCGGAGCAGTTTTTTCTTATTTGTATCTTTATACTCTTTTGATTTTACCTGCCACAGGCAAGGCCTTGCAAATACTACTCGTATCAATCTTTCCTTGGAAATGGCAGGAGCCATTGCAGTAGGCTCAGGCGAACACAAACAACAAAACAGCGAAGCCTACTCTCTGGTGTACCTCAACCAGTTTGGCGCCTCGGCTGTTCGAAGCTACTTCCAGCTGTCAACTTGCGAGCTGATTGGTCGGCGCCGCGTTGGACGCTTCCGGATACACAATGTCAAAATACGTCGGGGCGTTGAGATCTGTCCTGGTCAGATCCTAAATATGCGCATATTTACGCCAACCTAGGAAGCGCTCGTCCGACGCCCGCTGTACGTCAGGATTATGCCCGCCAAAACGCCCGTAAATGCGTCGCAAATACGCGCCTATGTGGTTCGGCCTTTAGTCCCTTGCAATCCCGCTCAGTGGCAGGATGTGGCAACAGAATTTCCTACCAGCTGAGTTAGGATTCCCTAGTGTAAATCAGTATAGCTGGAACCAGCTGGGAATGGATTATGGAACCGGAAACTACTTCCAGCTGGAAATGGAACTCTTTCCAATTGGAAATGGAACTTTTCCAATTGGAAATGGAACTCTTTCCAACTTGAAATGGAGTTGTTTGCAGTTGGAATTAGTGCAGGGGGGGGTTCCAGCTGGAAATGGAGCTAGTTCTAGCTACAAACTTTGACATTTTCAGCAGAAATATTCACAAGTATTTATTAATTATATTCTAGTATGAGCTACAACCAATAAATTGATTTCCAGTTGAATGTGAATGAACTACTTCAAAACTGCATTGGCATTGCACCTACAATTAATTGTCACACAGTTCACATTGTTGCATAACCAAACTCAGAACATGCACTCAAGACATTTTGCACTCCTGTTCATGTTTATTGCACATCCCTTCAGCGTTCATTGCACTAGTAGGAATCCCCTGAGGTCCCTCTGAGGTCCTGGATCTTCTCTCCCAGGATTTTAGGGACCAGCTCGTATCAGGTGTGAAAGCGGTGCAGATGTGGTTTCTCCCCACCACTCAAGCCTGGCAGTAAGAACAGAATTGCATAGTAAATCAAGTTTTACACCAAATAAAATCCCAGGTGGAAATATTGTTTAAAAAAAGAAATGCACCTATACACACAATCTTGACCTTTTCCGAGGTCAGCTGCTTTCTGCCGGTCTGACCTGATGCACTCTTGGTAGGTCCGCAGTTGCTAATAACACTCCTCTGCATGAGGGTGTCATTCCCCACCAGAGTATCGAACCGAAATTGTTATCGGTTCGGTTCCGGTTCGAGTTCACGGCTTTCGGTTCCGGTTCCGGTTCAGTTCCTGGGAGCAAAAAATAACGGTTCAAACCGGTTCGAGACCGGTTTGAACCGCTAAATTGAGAATATATTTTCCGCGTTATTCTGGCGTTATCCCGCGTTATTCCGCGTTAATCGTTTCACGGCATTTACGCCGTGAAACGATTAACTATATAGTTTCTTCGATCAACCCTGCAATTTACTTTTGTTTTTAGATACCGAAAATATGAAATGCAGTTATTTAATTTCGACGCAAATGTAGAAGAAAATGTACATTAACGTACATGACGTCCTGTTCATACGACTCGACATCCCTTTGTTTACCAGTAACATATATTTTACCTGAAGCAAAATGTTGAAGTACAAGAGTAAAAAGTTAGCTTGTTAGTACATACCTGTAAATAGATCAGCTTGAAATTTAGAACTATACTGTATTTTCTTGTCCTTTCTTCGTGTTTAAGTAAAATTCTAAAATTCTAGCTGATCTATTTACAGGTATAAAATGTTGTCGTGAAGTGTGGTAGATCGCCTGAAATACCCGTGATTGGTACAACTTTGTGTCGTGGTATTAAAAGTGAAATCGTGATTGTGTCCTTGACTAAGGAATTGATTACATCACATAAAAGTATGAAATGAGCACCTCGTGGCCATATATATTATGAAACATGGTTTACGAAATACGCTTCACAATATATATGTATATGATGACGATACAACTCAGCTCGAAGCAATGAAATTTTCAAAATGTCACAAAAGTTTTAGGATAATTTCTTTCAGTCTTTTTCTTTATAGATACACCGAGCGGCACTCAAAATGTTTGTTGTTCTAACCAAACCTTGCTTACACTCAGCACCGCATGCATGCGACTAATCATGCAGCAAGGAGCAATCGCAATTGTTCACTCTAATCTATACGCAACTTCGCACTCAGGTCGAATGCCCAAAATAGCGCTTGCCCAAGTGAACATTTTCTTATACAGGATAAGCTGGCACAGCCTGGCTGTTGAGGTTTCTTTTTGACAAGATGCCGGTCAATTTAATTTGCAAATGAGCATCACCCTTGCTAATTGATGATTTTAACGCGACAGCGTTAAGCAGCTACGTCGCAGAAAAGCCAATGTCGATGGCGTGACTGGAAAATCCTGATTGGTCGATAGGGTCATGACGTCAGAGCTACATGCCCTCGCGCAAGAATTTTAAACAACCCACAATGCTCTAGTGAAACGTGACATCACGCGTGGAATGAGAGGGATTAAAACATGACATGTAATGCGAATTAAAGGTCGGCGTATGTCTGAAATGATTTCACTTTTTAAAATAATTATTTTGCCTTCAAGACCCTTCGGTTGCGAGTCAGTCGCTTTTGACTAGGCCACGCGAGGCACGCTTGCGCTGCAAATGAGAATGCGATGCGAACGAGGCCCGAATTAACGCTATCGCATTCCACTTTAAAGGCGAAGCTTAAGCGTCCTCAAGATTTTTTTGTTAAGTAAAACGAAGTAGTATTTCACATTCTACTCGACATGGCAGCTACTTAATTGGACATTTTCTGACGGTTTGCGTGCGTAATCGTCATGGTTCCGCCGCGCACCCCTGTTTATTTTGTTTTGAGGGCGAAGCTCCTTAGGGGCTAGCCATGTCCGTCCGTCCGCCGCAGGCCCGCGTCGGGTGCTCGTGCTTCTGCTCGTGAGATCACGTGCTCACGAGCACGTGAGCACATGCTCACGTGCTCGTGTAGGTAAAAAAAAATTGGAAAAAAAAAGACAAAAAAAATTATGAAAAAAGAAAAAGAAGAAAAAAAAAGAGTAGGGGGTTCTGATATGCCATCCCATCTGTCTGCTTAAAAAAAGAAAAAAAAGAAAACCACACATCCTCCTACTGCCATGAATGAAAAGGACCGAAAAGCTCGGCATGCAGCGCCTCAGCGTCTACGTAGACAGCAAGCTGCTCCGGAGACCAGGGCGCGAGAAGCTGCTGCACAGCGTCAAAAACGCCAAGCGGACCCGGAGTTGAGAGCTCGGGAAGCGGCGGCAAAGCGTCAACGCCGACAGCAAGCAGCAATACCTATGACCAAAATCGGTATCATCAGCACCACCCGAGCTTCGCCCTAATCAACATCATTCACCACGTGCAGATGCGGTCATTTTTGTCCAGCCCACAGACAAATAAAAGTAATGATCACCATATAAAAGAGGCAATAACAGACTTCTATATGATTGAGAAGTTATATGTGTGAGGGACATATGGTTATTTAAACTAGCTTCAAGATCGGAAATCTGTGTAAGGCTGTCCCATATCACTTATAACGTGCCTGTTGAGGATAAAAACGCCAAAAAGTTTGGCCGAAAACCTTTCAGATAATTTGGGGGCATTGCTTTAGGGTGGTCGGCCCTTTATATATGTTCTCATATACTCAGTTAGTAATTAAATTTATTTTTATATTGATCAATAAATTTTACTTCATAAAGTTCACATACTCGCCTGAGACCGACTGGGGAGGACGATACTCGAACTACGCGAGCTGTGGAGTCTGCGTAAAAGTGTTTTTCTGTTTGGCTGATTGGCAGTGTGAAACATCGGATGGCAGGCTACGCCAAAAAGGACTCTGTGCTCACATGATAGATTGGAAGTGAAATACACGAATTGTAGAAAGAACGCTTACTGCAGAAAAAAGAAAGATGTGTAAAGATGCACGCAATGAAATTCATAATTTTACATAAATAGCGCGAAGGACAGACAGAAATTCTTAAAATCTTAACATAAATCACATTTCATCAACCTGCATGAGCTCGAAACTTCGCGAAATCCTTGGGAGGCTAATGTTATACTCGGTTTTACCTGTACCTGTGGCCCAAATGATTGATGTGCGACCACTGACTATAAATGAGGTTACTGCCGTTCACAGACTCACCGCTAAGCCAGATAAAGTACCCGTTATTATTGTAAGATTTTTGAGGCGAGACTACTCGCAATCAGTGGTTGCACAACAAGGAAAAGCTTAATCGAGACAACAACATCTATTTACTGGAAAATATGACAAAGCAGAATCAAGTCACTACTGTGGACGACAAAAGAATGGGCGAAAGAGAAGTCTTACCAGTTTGCTTGGCATGTGAATGGCGAAATTCTCGTGAGACGAAAGGCAGGTGATCGGGCGGTTGTGATTGAGTCTGCAGATGCTCTGCTTAAACTGCGTTAGATGCCACGTGAAAGATTAAAGGAAAGATCCATCTTTTGTAATGCTTTATCATGATAATGTGCTTCCTCGGGACCTGAAACAGCTTCTTGGTCACGAGGACCAGTGTTTTTTAAAATGTTTTCACGTTAATGCACAATCTGCTAAAAATAAAGCGCTTAGTCTAGAAGTTCTTTTTTCACAGTTTCAATTTTCATTCGATATAATAATGCTAACCGAAACGTGGTATGCAACAGAAACCGAAGTACTTCAAATGCCATTATACTCCAGTTACGTTTTGAATCGCACATCTCGTCGCGGGGGAGGTGTTTGTTTACTTGTAAATAAGTCAATAAAAAGTCAACTTTGGGCTGATTATTGCTGTATCACTCAAGACTATGAAGTGCTTTCTGTGAGAGCAGGGAATACTGCTATAAGTGTCGTTTATCGACCACCAGATGGCCGCAGTATTTTCTTCTTTCAGTTTTGCGAGCGGTTTTACAGGTGGTAAATGATAACCATTACGATTTAATTATGGGGGAGACTTCAATATCGTTATAGTTGAAAGATAGCGCTTGTAAGCGTGAATTTAATATTTTAATCGAAACAAACGGATGTGTCAGCGTTATTAAATCTGCAAAATATTCCAAAAAGCCGGGTACTCATAATGATAAAAAAACTGCGCCGACTTTGACATAACAAAATAAACAATTTAATCAAACGTTTCGTCTCCCATGCGGGAAACATCATCAGTGAAACCTTCAAGCAGGAATGAGCGAAAAACACTTCAACGGTCCTATTTAAGCAAGTCCGCGTACACATCGGGAGGGGGCCGCGGTGAGAATTGCAAGCCGATGAGTCACTTCGGATGAACCATGATTCGACGAACCTGCGTGGACCCCACCTTTGTTCACGCGCCAGAGTGGATGCATTATCAAAGTCGAAACTGTGACCTGTATTCCAACAATGGTCTACGAGTTCCGTCTTAGCTCTTGTCGCATGCGTGTGCTTCGCCACGTCCCTTTGTGTTCGTTTAGGCGAGTGCAGCGCCTCCAGCCTGTCCTCACCAATGTAGGATGCGTCACAGTCTAGACAGTTCACTTTATACACAACACCGCACTGGGACTCTGGGGGTGTAATCTTTAGGTTTTAGAAATGAGGTCACGTAGTTTACTGATGGGGTTTGGAAAGCTGCGTGATATTCAAAGGGCGAGGCCCTGCGAATAGATTCAGAAACACCTTTCAAATAGGGTATTGTTACTTGCCCTGTCCTAAGTCTTCCATTGTCCTGACGTCGTCTTTGTCCCATCTGTTTGCGCGTGTTATCAATAAAGCGTTTAGGATAATTCCGCCTCGTCAACAGGTCAACAATAACAGCATCCTCTGTAGCAATAGCAATACGTAACTGGAACGAAGGC
>JAZHYW010047632.1:0-50996 GCA_037355805.1 Ixodes ricinus | reverse complement strand
TTACTTCGTTCGTTACGTATTGCTGCATTTTGTCCTCTTTTCTGCCCGACTGGGGTTGCTATGCCGGAGCGCGAGTTCGTCTGCTTCTTTTGCACGGATTGTGGTGACGTCAGAACCACGCCGGGCTCTGATTGGCTCTGAATGAAGGACAGTGGGTAGACCTCAATGCAGCTGCCTTGAGGTCTATCCCTATCCTTCCAATCCAGAGCCAATCGAAGCACGCGTTCTCACGTCACCACAATCTGTGCAAAGAGCAGACAAGCTTGCGCTCCGCATATATTCCCTCCAATCAATTAGATATTTGTCAAATTAACATTGCGCCGAGCCGGCAAGAGGCAAACTACAAAAAAATTATCAACTGTGAACAACGTCTATTAAGATTTACTTTGTAAGGACGTCGGTACAAAGTTTGGTATGTCATTCAATGTTTTTTTGAGCTGATGGTATGGCTTGCACGCAACGTTTGTGGGCCGATAATCGATGTTCGGCGTTTTATGGGAAGAGTGAGATGAATGCTTTGTGTTGCTTTCAGCACAAGCTGTTCATTATAGTACGCATATACACGAATATTTTAGTGCAACCAATGTACACCCGCAGGCAATATGAAGGTGAACGCCGGAGCGTCGACCGCTCCGCGCTATCAACGCCATGACGTGACTGCCACGGCAGCCGCGTCATGCATGCTGATAGCACGGACCGGTCGACGGCCCGCCGTTCACCTTCATATTGCCTGCGGGTGTACATACTTCATGTGGAAATTAGAAAATTTTGGTTGACGTTTTATAGGGTCAAGATTTCAGGCAAAATCAGTCCCTCTTTCCCGTGTATATACTTTTAAAAGCCTCATCTCCACGTCCTCAGTAAAGACTGACACGATCGTCAAGAACTCTCTCGGAACCCTGTAGTGTCCCCTACCCAAAGGTGGGTTCGGGGTTGACAATCACATGTGTCAAATTCGCAACGGACTCGAGCTGAAAGATATATAGATTCAAGAGTGTTCTTCACCGCCTACGCCGCCGCCATGCGGGCAGTTACGAGAATGGTCAATCTCTAGAAGAAAGTAGAGTTTGTAGATCATTCTGAAGCCCCAGGCCGAAACGACGTCGAAACCCAAGGGTGCAGGCACGGTACTAGAAGAACACAAAAAAGCCCCGACTTGCCCGGAACTTTTTGTTTTTAATATTTGTAAAATTCAGGTGTTACTTACTTCCTAAAGCATCAGCACTTCTGACATGACTGTCGGCCTAGCCCATTGTTTACAGAGGTCCTGCTGCTCTCGGTGAAACTTTTTCAGTTGACTCTGTCACATTTCAGAGTATTCGCATTAACCGGGACATCAAATTTACCTAGCGGTTACTTTCTTCGAAAGCAGTTTCTTTCATAATCCACGAAGTGTACTGAACTCCCCCTAGAAAGTGCCTCACGCTGACTTTCCCCCCTTCCCGCACGGATGTTCGATTGGTACGTGAGTTGCATATTGCATGTAAACCAAGCTAGGTCAAGACTTCGATGAGATCTGCTTTGCTCTTTTCAGGGGTTCCGAAAACATAATTTTGTACCATGTTGTGAATACCTCAATCCCCAGTGCCGCGCGGAGCTGTGAGCCCAGAAAGTTCCGGGTTAGAGCAATACATGAAGGTGTGTTGTAATGTCTCAGAAAAATCACAGATGGCACAATTCACCCCCTTGGCAACAAAAAAAAAAAAAAATCCCTTTTGTGCCATCTTGATATTGACCGCCGGGACCTCCGCACTAAATCTCACAGAAAACTGTTTTGTACCTAGACGCACTGGGCACGTTCCCGGACGCTTAATAATATCCGATTATTTTGGAGCTGGCCAACATTTGCCGATACAGTCGCGGCGTCATTACGAGGTCAAGCGTGTCCTAATAGAGACGCCTTCTCTTTATGCTTTTAAGTACTCTCATAAAAAATTATCTTCAAAAGCATGAATTGCTTCATTGATTTCTTTGTAGCGCCACATAATCGAAGAGGTACCTGGAGTGTCCACACTTTCTATTAGCCAGGGGAAGATGGTGTCGCCCCAGCGTTCATAACGCCTCCTCCAGTACTGGCTAAAGTGCCTCGGTTTCGGAAAATAAGGAAACGTCCGCACTGTTAATTTTATCTCTATATTTTCTAATTCCAACCCACTTCTTTTCTTAATGATGAAAAGATTGTTCTTGCACGTTATTTCGAAGCCGGAGCCCCATACAAATGATGGTCAGAGTCGATGCCCTTTGTCCATTTCAAGCTGTCTGCAGGGAACTACTTGTGCTGGAATAGTAGACAGTGGAAATGAAAGCCGTGTTGCTCACGAACGCTGTCTGTAGTAGGGGCTCGTACCTTCCGTACCATTCGGGAGCTCTTGCCCTTAGTGTGCGCAGATGAACCGTTTCGACCCCGGTCCTGAGCTGCGCAGTACCCCGCCCAGTTCCCAGACAATTGGTGATGGATGTCAACCACGCGATGTCCAAAAAAATATCTGGCTGGGATGACCACAACCCCAGAACAACTCAAGACTCACATACATATATATATATATATATATATATATATTTTTTTTTTTAGGGGGAGGGGGGCGTGGACGGTGGAGCTTTCTTTCAGTTCCCGAGACGTCGCTGAAATCTTTTGCATGTTCTAGGGCACTTGTAACATCATTCTGCCGAATGACGAAAATAATCCCTGGAGAAGGGGAACAAGAGGGACAAAGGGACAAAGGGGAACAAGAGGGACAAAACACACCTGGCTGTGTTTGGAGTTTTGTGTTTGTCCTTTGACCCTCTTGCTCCCCTTCTCCAGGGGTTATTTTCGTCATTCTTGTCCAGCTCGCTTGCACCTTTGCATTGAATTGCATTATAATCATTCTGCGTCTGACCATTCAGGGTGACGTCATCTGCGTGGGCCGGCGGTCTCACTGACGTTGCACCCAGGCTACGCCCCCTTTATGCTGCGGTCGTTTAAGATTGCCTTGCACATCGTCTCTATATAAAATGGTAGTAGGAATTGGCGACATTGGGCAGCCTTGCCTCACTAATGACTTTAGCGCGGGTACAGCGCGACTTGCCACCGATGATGAAAATTCGTGTACTTATGTCCCTGTAAGATTTTGCAACAAAATTTAACAAAATATTCGTCCGTTGCATATTGCTTGAATAGTGAGCAATGCGAATCTAATCTAAAATGCACCTACATACAAAGATTTTTTTTAAAGAGACATTTTTTTAATGCCGTGCAAGCTGCATTTATGCGGTTTGCGCAGGTGAGTCATACAGCGAGGGGGACATATAGTCGGTTACAAGTTAAGAAGGTAGTAGAAGCTCCTCCCCATAAGCGTGATGCGCCCGCTTCAGACGCCTCCGCAGTCGAGAAAATAGTTCGCTGAAAACGCCCCTTCTGCTTCAATGAATAGATATTGGCTACAGACAGACCTTGTAGCGGGCGGCAGCTTGCGCCACCTAGCCGAGGCAAATTATGTATTTTAGGCTTCTACATTACTCGCTCCGGAAGGTTGAAGTAAAAAGAAGGCTTCAGTGCAACGAAAATTGTAACTTTTATAAGTAATGCATATATGGTTGTTGGTTTTAGCTTGATAACCTTCCTACACGAATTAGGTACATTCCGTGCATTTGCTGCGTTTGTTAAAAAAAAACTGCGTTTCGGGTTTTGAAAGTTCCTGCGATTCGCGTTTTGACAAATCCGAAGTCGTCTTTTCTTTTCCGTTATGAATCCCAACGTGGAGACAGCGGAATGCAATTCCTCCGATTCTTCTTCGTCAAGAGAGTCTGGTGCAGCCTCGCCGTCTACGCCAAGGCGCCCCTACAGGAAGCATAAGAGCGGCGATGTCCTCAACCGAGTTGCACGGCAGCTGATAATGAACGCGTACGTTCAGGTGCGACACGAACCGCCCGCCAAGCCCGGCCAGCCCGGCCTCACTGTGGAGGAGTCCTGCATCAAAGTCAGCAAACTGCTTGGCGTTGGTGTACGCACCATCCTCGAGATTAGGAAGCAGGCGAAAGAAACCGAGGGACAAGTTGTGACACCTTCTCGGAAGCGCCCAGCAAGTGAAGGCAAGAGGCGGCGCAAAGTCAGGTACGGCGACTTCACGTTGTGCGCGCTGAGATCGTGCGTCCACCGTTTCTTTCGACGGAACGAGGTCCCCACGGTCAAGAAGATAACGGCCGAATTCTGCACGAGCACTGAACTTCCCTCGTTGAAGGCTTGGACTGTGCGTCGCCTTCTCCACGACATCGGATTCGAGCATGACAAGAGGGAACGAAACTCGCGGCTGATTGAACGAGAGGACATCGTCGCCTGGCAGCAGAAGTACCTGCATGAGATCGCACGTCACCGACAAGATGGTCGGAAGATCTTCTACTTGGACGAGACGTGGGTGACGGCAGGGCACACTGTCTCAAGGGTGTGGGTAGACACGACCGTGGCCTCGTCTCACGACGCCTTCATGCGTGGTCTCTCGACTGGCCTCAAGCAGCCATCGGGGAAGGGCCAGCGTCTTATTGTCACCCACATCGGCAGCGATGAAGGCTTCGTCGACGGCTGCCTGGACGTGTTCCGTGGACAAAAGACCGGCGATTACCACGAGGAAATGGATGGCGCCCGCTTCGAGAAGTGGTTCGACGGTGTCCTCGACAAACTGCCGACAGGAAGCGTTATCGTCATGGACAACGCTTCTTACCATTCACGGCGGTTGGAAGCAGTGCCGACGACGAGTTCCCGCAAGGACGACATCCGACAGTGGCTGACGTCTAAAAAATTTCATGGGACCCCAAGATGCTGAAGAAGCAGCTGCTCGACATTGTGGCCTTGGTGAAGCCACAGCACCTAAAGTATCGTGTGGACACTGCTGCCGAGACGGCTGGCTGCACTGTGGTCAGGCTCCCACCGTATCACTGCGAGTTCAACCCCATTGAACTGATATGGGCCCAGATCAAGAACGGCGTTGCTGCCCGAAACACGACGTTCAAGATCGTCGACGTGGGGACACTCCTCAACGAAGAAGTTGGCAAGGTCACCACTGACAACTGGATTAATGCTGTCAGGCACGTTATTGACATTGAAGCAACGTTCCGACGAGGTGGTGCCACAAGTGCCCACATCCAGCCCATCGTCATCCAGCTGGATGGAGAGGACACCCCATCCGAGAGTGACCTGTCTGGTGTCGAGCCCCTTGACGAAGCTTAACGCCACCATTATGGAGAAAGCGTGGAACATCTCGGAACACAAAACGGTCCTTTTAAGGACCACTCATATGCTTTAAAATCGGATTGTTGTTCTTGTCCACCACTGACCTCCCGTGTCTCATGTTGTCATGCTTCTCTGCTCGTTGCCGTATAGCATTTCGATATGCAGCCACCAGACAAACTTTTTATTTTTGTTGCGATAATGTCTAAGCTGGTCTATACATTGCACTGTGCCATGAATCACTAGTATAGATTTCAACTTCGCGAAAACAAAAGTTTGCAGCCCATCTACGGCAAAGACATCAGATGCCATATTGGCCCTTCCCGCTGTCTAAACATCTTCGCTACGCAACAAATAGAATTTTGATTGCAAATAAGCTCTTTTTTGTCTAAGAAAAACGACACAACAGATCACTGCCAGTGCTCTGCTTTAAAGCATAAATGGGACGTCTGTGGCCATTCACACGACTGAGGCCTCTGGGAATAACAAAACCGTGTGTTAGCACAGCGGAGAGCGAAATCGCAGTACCAGTGCTCTGTTTCGAAGTCTAAAGGGAACGCCTGTGGTCATTCACATGACCGAGGCCCCTCTGAAAACAACAATAACGTGCGTCAGCACTGTGGGCAGCTAACTCTTACTGCCAGTGATCTGTTTCGAAGCATAAACTGGACGTCGGTGGCCATTCACACGACCGAGGCCACTCTGAGAATAACAATAATGTGCGTCAGCACTGCGGGCAGCTAACTCTAACTGCCAATGATCTGTTTCGAAGCATAAACTGGACGTCGGTGGCCATTCACACGACCGAGGCCACTCTGAGAATAACAATAACGTGCGTCAGCACTGCGGGCAGCTAACTCTAACTGCCAATGATCTGTTTCGAAGCATAAACTGGACGTCGGTGGCCATTCACACGACCGAGGCCACTCTGAGAATAACAATAACGTGCGTCAGCACTGTGGGCAGCTAACTCTAACTGCCAATGATCTGTTTCGAAGCATAAACTGGACGTCGGTGGCCATTCACACGACCGAGGCCACTCTGAGAATAACAATAACGTGCGTCAGCACTGTGGGCAGCTAACTCTAACTGCTAATGATCTGTTTCGAAACATAAACGGGACGTCTGTGGCCATTCACACGACTGAGGCCACCCTGGGAATAACAATACCTTGTGTTAGCACAGTGGAGAGCAAAATCCCAGTGCTAGTGCTCCGTTTCGAAGCATAATAGGGACGTCGAAAGTTCCCTTGAAGTCGACGGCCATTATGACTCTTGGGTCGCACTTCGGCGAGTTGGCTAACACCTCGTGGTGGATGAGGAGCAGGCTGCCCTGTGCGCCGAGGTGCGGTCTGAAGGGGTGTGGCATAGATTTCCTGAATTTCAGAGGTGCCATTGTACTCGCTTGAAATATATCGTAAAAACAGCACCGATTGCTTGACGTGAGGAAAAGTCGGCTACAACATTGATGAAGGATTGGTGAGAGGACGGAGATCTGGGGAATGCCAATGCCAGTAACTGGGCCTAGTTCAGTTCGACTCAAGCTTGATATCGTCCGTCTTGCAGGAACGCTGTGATGAAGTGAAGCGGTCTTCCATAGAGACCTCAGTTTTGAGCCTCCCGGACTAGTGCAATGTAGAGGATTAAATCAAACCTTTTTGGAGCCGATAAGAACCACAATGCACAGATTGCAGCCAGACTTGTTGCCGAGGACAGAGTTGTGAAGTACTGAAAGGTCGTTTTTGAGTGCTTGGGTGGCTTCTGAAACTGGTTTAGAATGAATGGAGGTATTTCTGGGTTTTGTGATGCTATAGTCTGTAACAGGCGTAATCCCCTTTTCCGTTGGTGCTGCTGTAGTGCCCCCATCAGCTGGCCCAGAGGTCAAATATATAGTGCAGGTCACGATTTGGGGTCCCTTCTCGCACCCGGATCAAGTGGGTCGCCTCCTGGAAGGCCTGGGGATGTACTGTTGGAGCGGAATTGTAGGATCAGTCTAATGGGCTGCTAAGAAGTTATCCCATACGACGAATCATGCAGAGCCCTTTGAAGGCTGAGGTCTAAGGCTTGCAACGAGATCAGATAGGTAGGTGGTCGCTTCCCACTGTCGGTGTGCACTCGCCATACCCCTCGGCTTGGGGAGCCCCACGTTAACCCTTAGCTCTCAGGCCCGAGCCCGCTGTACTCGTCATAATTTTGCACCAATAACGCCGATAACGAGTCCATCTTGTCCAGTCCAGAACCATTTCAAATTTGCCTGATGGAGACGAACCAGCTGCTCTTATCCAATTCCAGGTCGTGAACTTTAACAGCAGAGGGACGTGAAATTCATTTTCTTTTTTTTGTTTAGAGTGCATTTTGTCTGGCAATGGGTATCTAAAAATGATGCCTGCGATAGTGTTTAAGTAACGCGGCTCGGAAACAGGCTTTTTGTGCGGTGCCACTCATTTCATCAAATGACATTTCCCCGACAGTTCGTTTCATCAACGCTGCGACGTTTTATCAACAGATTGTTTCATCGACACTCGCTCATCGACATATCTTGCTATGTTTCGTCGACAACATTTTTGTTTGGTTAGGGGTGCGCTGGTTTGTTGGTGAGCAAGGGTACGGGTACATGCACGGGGGCAGGACCACCCTTACACGCTGCTGCGAAGCGGCATGTACGGGTGGGCTGGGTGGGTCCACATTTTTGTAATGAACTGCTGGAGACTGTCGCCGCAAAGCGTCGTGAACTGGGTGGGTCGGATAGTTTAACATGTGCCCCAGTGATAAACGCACAACAAAATGTTCCTACAGCGTGCAATTTGTGTGTCGATGAAACTTCACAGCACGGTGTGGTAGTATCGATGAAACAATCAGTGTCGATGAAACGAGAGTCGTAAAAAGTTGATGAAACATGTGTCGATGAAACGACAGGGACCCTTCTTTCCGATGGTTTCATGGAAGCTCTGACAATGAGGACTGCGAAGTTGCCTCCAAGAAGCTCAATATGTTTTTTACACGAGTCTGTCTTTGCCAAGGTAGACCAGAAAGATGATGGCAGACTCTGAAGAGCTCGTTCGCGGCTACGGCCTGGTATAATGCAGAGATAAACATACATCAGAAATGTAATTAGGCGGTTTGAGCTGTTGCTTGATTCAAACATTGTTGATTTTATTGTTATAAAGACAAATCATTCTGCCACTTGCATTCGGACCAAGATCAGGACATCTGAGTATTCGGTATGTTTTCAATTTTTGATTTAAACAAATATTTCGCATATAAGAAAGCCACAATTCATGAAGCGGGAAGCTGCCCTTGCAATCAATTTTTATTGACATACTTTTCATCTTTTACAAATTATTAAACCAATGCTGCGATCCAATATTGTGGACAAATTTTCCTTCTAAAGTAAATTGGAAAAGTTGGTGCGTGTTTACCGGTAATACCCCAGGCCGCGACGCGACGCGAGTGGGGGTACACGCGTCACGTACCCGGGTTTCGAAGCATAAACATACGACTGACAGGGCCTCTGAGAGCAAGCAGAATGTTCGGAAGCATTTGAGAGAACCAAATCTGCTTCCCTCAAATTCTCTGATATTTTTCCAAAAGAAGACATCAGCTTCTTAACGTCCAAAACAATATCAATTAAATGTTTGTAACATACGCATCACTGGCTTTATCATTTGTATGCCACATGTATGTAACAGCTCATTATTGCGAACGAGGGTGCACCCGCGGGTACTATCGCAGTCATAGATTACCGTGCAGCTGATTGCGACGCGGAAACTTGACAAGGACGCCACGTTTCACAGATGAATACATACTGCTTCGAAGGCGTCATTTCAGTAGACAGACTATTTATTAACGCCAGCAAAGATACGGTCGAAATCGGGTGAAGACACTTACTGTGTTCGCGGTTCACTTATGCCCCTCCCGCACAGCCCACTACACTTATAAAGAAGAGTTTGGTGACCGCTGCATTTTAACGTCGCTCCACGGAAACCACTGCGAAGAAAAGCCGCTGCCGTCACGATGTTGAGGCGCAACCTGAGGCAGAGAAGCAGACGGCGTTCGACGTATGTACGATGCTAGGCCTTACTCCCGCATCGAACTTTTCGATGGCAATGCTATCGCTGGATTCTCACGCTGTCGCGCAGAACCTATTGCGAATAAAAGTGGACGCGGTTACGACTTAGCGACGTATGCTCGGGTAAGTGAAAAACCGCATTAAAAAACAGAATAATTGCTGCAAGATACTGGAGTCGTAGAAAATCTGCCCGGCAGCCATGTTGAAAATATTCATTTGCCAGAACAAGATTGGTTCGGGCAGGTCGTGACGTCACAGAAACAACGGGACGCGATTGGTGGCGGAGGAATACAAGATTCCCTTTGAGGGGCATTTGCCGCTACCTTCTTGACTTGTAAGCGACTATGGTATATGGGGCTAATCATGACGATCAGTTTCTAAGTAAGCAAAATTTATGAATCACATTTTTAATTATTGAAAGTAGACATAATGGTTCCAAATAGAAACTTGCTTAGCGTCATCCAAAACGACTAAATCAATAACTTTGAGAAATACTTCAAGCGCGTGGGAAGCGTAGTAGTGCGCTAAAGGTACCGCTCCTGCAACAGGTACAAGGCTGGAGCCAGTATAAAAGACGGAAAAATAGCGCGGTCGTCTTATCGCACTGGTAGCCTCTGCTCTTCCTGCACGAGTGGGTAATTTAGCGCACTAGCGCGCTTCTCAGGTGCTCAGTTTTAAAATTTGATTTGGAGGTTTTTAATGACGCTCGGGAAGTTTTTTAGTCCGAGCCATATCTTTATTTCTCACAAGTTCAAAAAGTATAACTAGAATATTTTCCTTAATTAGCCGAGTGATCGTTACGATCAGCCTGCTTTACTATGTCCCTCTGGTCGTATAACTCACCTGCACAAACCGCATAAATGTTGCATTCACGGCTTGTTAAAAAATCAGTCTCCTTCTTAGAAAAAAACAAAAACCTGTGTATTTCCTTACCTACATAAAGAGGGGAATTGAGTAACGCTCCACCATGAGCCAGACTTTTTTTTACTGCGGTTCTCTGTGAGGTGACATAGAGCATAGATTACTTGATTTTTCAGGTCGAAAAGTTATTGGCCATTACTTCGGAAAAGTAACCGTTACTTCTTCGATTACTTTAGATTCACAAACCGACAGAGTTTTCTGCCAGTTTAAAAACGTGTATATTGTTCTGCCCAATATTACATTAAAATCCCCCAATTATGAACTACTTAATAATGCGAAAGCATTAACTGACCCATGGAGCGCAGCCGGCGTTGCCTGTTAGCGCTAAAAACATGCATCGAAATAAAACGGCAGTTAAAATGGCTGCGCCGCGTCATATCAGATGATTCGCCACGGAAGTCGGCGGAGCGCTCAAAGTCAAAACAGGTGCGCCTCAAAAAAAAAAAAAGAAAAGAAAAAAGAAGAACAGAGCAACGCAGGTGCATCTTCACGGAGGCCGTGGAGCCGCGGAGTTCACTGCGCCTGCGCAGTGTGGGAGCGTGATGTCACCGCAGGAGCGCCGTGTGCGATAGGAACACGTGGCGCTGTGCTTATAGGGATCCGCTGGGTGTTGGAATGCTATCGTATTCCATCACGTAAGCAGTCTTAAGTGTCCTCCTGTACATTTATTTCTTAATCCACGACTTT
The DNA here is from genome assembly GCA_037355805.1 of Ixodes ricinus. Taxonomy (NCBI): domain Eukaryota; kingdom Metazoa; phylum Arthropoda; class Arachnida; order Ixodida; family Ixodidae; genus Ixodes; species Ixodes ricinus. Next base: position 40,117 of record JAZHYW010047632.1, on the reverse strand, counting down.
CGGTAAACCATCCTGTCCGAGAGTTGGTTCGAGGATTCCTCGGTAGGAACCTGGTACGAACGAAGGATGCCATTCAAAAACGGAAGGAAAACAGAATGTAACCGTTACAAGTCCTTTTAGCACTTCTAACACTTTACTGTTGTAAACGATTACTGTTGTGATTGCTTCCTAGTGAATGTGAATCAAATTATTAGAAAATTACCAAAAAAGTAATAGAGTGCAACTAACTTGAATACTTGTAATCAGTACCCTACAAGTCTGGCGCCAACTCCAGACGTCACTGACTTTATTGCCAGGTGCGTCTGGTATAGTTAGTACGTTATAACTGGAAATATAAGCTACTTAACAAGTAGAAAACATCTAGATACCGAACGCGGTTCTACTTTTGTTCGCAATTGTTCGGTAGCTTTTAGCACCAGTTAGAAATACTATAAAGCCCGCAGATCGCAGCTGCGATCTCCTTAACGACATACTTAGCGGCGTCAGAGAAAACGCCGTTTTTTAAACCGCGTAAAGTATTGAATAATGTCAAACAATGATTACGTCCAATATTACAATGCGATGTTATTGCTGTTGCCCATAAAATTTACCACACGACAGCACGTCCAAAGAGCTATGGAGAATAAACAACCACAGCTCTTACGATGAGCTGAACTGTTTAGGGCGCAAATCGAGCTCGTGATGATTAAACAAAATAGACGACAACCACCGAAAATAGCGAAAACCATGAACGACACGACGCAGAAGTTTCAACCACAGATTATATTTATTGACGAAATTCCTTCGTATATATGTTTCAGGCACCTTCACTAACAGATTAAGAAAGGAAGAAAACAGTGAGTAGCACAAGAAAGAAACATCGAGTTTTCCACAAGCGCGTATGTACATCGCCGCGGAGTAGTAGCTCCACGCTAGCGTGCGTCACTTTCTCGAGGGCGCTTGACTGGTGGCTTGCGATAGAACTAGAGATGACGTCAGGGCGCAGTCCATTCAGAGTGGACGGGGGAAGCCGTCTCAATTCAAGGAAATCGCTGTTATCATCCGCCTGCGGGGTGCGTAGTTCGAATGAAAATGGGAGGTGATTCCGCAAAGTCATCTTCCATTCTCATTCGAGCTACGCTCGTCCTCCGCAGATGATAACAACGGTTCCCTTGAATCGAGACGGCTTCCCCGTCCATTCCGCATGGACTCGCCCTGACGTCATCTCTAGCTCTATCGGAAGCCAGCCAGTCAAGCGTCACTCGGAGAAGACGCGCGCTTCGCGTCGAGCTATTAACTCCAGGCGGCACTGTACATAGCATCATTGAAGGAAACCATGTTCATTTCCTCACTTTATTTACGCTAATATAAATAGTAGGGCTGGGAATTTTATCGATAAACCTACCGATTAATCAATTTTTGTTTTAATCGCGATTATTTTTAAACCGGTTATTCGGTAAAGTTTTAACAGAGACAAAAGTTAAAAATTTCACGCTTTTGACCACGAAGACTTGGAGGAGTACACCTCTATGAAGGCCAACTTTATGCGAAATTCTGACATAAAGTAAGTAAGAAATTCTGACATAAATTAAAGTGCTATATATATTGTATAATGTTTTGGGCCACATTATCCTTGGTCTCAATCGTATTCTTCTTATTTATTGTATTGTTGTGCCTCTACTACCTCGGCCCTTTTGGGCCAGGTAGTATTGCTAAATAAATAAAATTAAAAAAATCTGTAGGCGCTAGATTTTTTATCTCTGAACAAATGAAGGAGGCAATACGTGTGCCGGTTAATTCAACGCCGCGCGAGTGCCCGTTTCGTGCAGCAGTGACTATACTGAACAATCAAAGGAATTCGCTAATGCCCGAGAATATCAACGATCATCTTTGCCTCTGCGGCTCAAGTAATAATCTGTGAGTGTGGGTGTCTCGACTGTTGTCAACTACACATCAAGGTTAATGTGTAGTTGAAGCAAAGGCAAAAAAAAAAAAATTAATTTCACTTTTTTTTAAACAGTGTGCATATGAATGAACGAAACCGATTACATCGATTAATTAATAGATTAAAAGGTGTTGATTAATCGGGTTAAATTTTTTATCGCCGCCCAGCCCTAATAAATATATGTATGATCAGTTCGGGAGCTGTCGCTCTTCTGAGCTCGCTCCCCGAGCTTGACCTGGCTCGAGCTCCTCTTCCTTTCTGCACAGTCGGCTGCTTCAAGTAGTTCCGCTCCAGCAACGAGGTCGGTAGATGGTGCTGAAGTTGCGGTGGTGTAGGCGCCCAAGTAAAGGATCGTCGAGGACGATTGGAGAGCCTCTGTGGGTTACGACAGAAAACAGTCTGTGTGGATGTAGTAGGAATGTGGGATGATGAGGCGAGCAATGTTATTTCTAAGTCGCGCTTTGTACATTTTAAGTTGGAGCTGCATGTCATGTCAAGGTGGGCTGGCTTCATGTGATCTAATTGATACGGTGTCTTTTCGTCCGTTTAAATTCGAAAGAAAATATTTTTATGGCGTTGAATAATTGGGAAAGGGCAATCGTAAGTATGCTGCAAAGACTTGCGACTCCCGTCATGGCGGACGAATACGTAGTGCAGTGGCCAAGTTCATGAGAAACATACGTTGGTTTTCGTTGCTGTAGCCGAGGCGGGGTTGCTCGAAGGGCATGCGCGCATGGCATTCGTAAGCTGAGTGGCGTAACTGGTGGGATCGCTAATGACAGCTTGACCTGAAGGGTCGATGAATTTGCCTGGATGACGAAGTGGTGTGCCATACACCAGCTGGGCAGGACTGCAGCCAAGGTCTTCCTTAGGGGCTGTTCGAAGTCCCAATAGGACCAAGCGGAGATAGATGCTCCAGTGGTCACGGTCATCGTGCGCTGTGAAAGACACCTTCAGCGTGAGGTGGAATCTCTCAATGCGATGCCGTTAGCCATGGTGCGATATGCTCTAGTGCGAATGCGTGAGCAGCCGAGTAGTTTAATAAGCTTCCGGAACAACGCCGATCTGAACTGTCTGCATCGGTCGTTGGATACGAGATGAAGGCACACCGAACCGAGCGATCCAACATGCGACGAAATGTTTTTGGAATTGTTTCGGTGGAGATATTGTGAATGGGAAATGGTTCCGGCCAACGGGAGAAGCGGTCGATGCCGGTTAGTAAGTACGAATTTCTTAAAGATCATGAAAGAGGACCCACGATGTGAAGGTTAACTGCATCAAAACGTGCCGTCTGGTGTCTGAAAAGTATGGTGCGGTGCTGATCTGTGACGTTGAACCTTGAACCGATCGCAAAGCAGGCAAAAACGGGTCCGATTTCTTGCGTCTTACGATGTAACGATACGATGCGATACAAAGTTTATTGAATCACCACACAGATAGATGTATTGAATGGGAGGCCGGGAAAAAAACTGCAGAAATGCAGCTTGACGGAGCTCCGGGCCCCCCATTCAGCAGCTGCGACAGAGTACAGAAACGCTTTCAGCAAAAGGTGTGCGCACATGGTTCGTACGTATAAATGAACGATTCAAGGATACAGTTGTTAGACATTCCCATGACGTGTATAGTTAAGGATCATCGGTTAGTTCTTCAAACAATAATAAACTCTCGAAGAAACATCGTTACTTTTTGGTAGGTTTGCTCTCTTGCATACCCGACGCGCAACAGTAATGCTAGCCATTTCGTGAATAAAATATGCAACATGTAATTATAGTCGAACGACTCAACAAAACAATTTCTTGCTTTGTAATTGGTTCGTCGGCTTTTTTATATCTGCAGAACACGCACTCTAAATTGGCAGCGGAGAGATAATGAGATGCAAGGCTCGCCGCGTCCGGTGTTTCTAAAGTTGACAGGGACTATAATTCCTCGTGACCTTGCGGCTGTACAGTCAGCCGCCACTCCCTGAGTTTGTTCCTTAATAATAGGGCTGCGAGTGTGTTCAGGTAAGTACCGAATAAACACCTAAAATTAACGCCCAAAAAGTTTTAAATTTTTTATCAAAATTTGTGCAAACCGAAAAACCCCGAATTCGAACAGACACTTGACTGACACAAAGTCAAAAGCTGCGCGGGGTGAAAATCTGTGTTTACCGTTTTATTTTATGTTAACCCCAAATAGAACCCGCACTCAACTATCCGTGACGCTGTTTCATTCTTCAGAACCACGTCCCCTATCTCAGTTTCATTTATTTACGGCGCAAATATGTTCTCCGAGTATTCAGATCATAGCCAATGCTCTCGGAGACATTGGATAATCCCCTTCCCGCGTCTTATTTTCTGAAACACACCGTATTTTCCGGGCTATAGTCCGCACCCGGTGTATAGTCCGCAGGGGCCACGCACCACGCAGCAGGAATACGTAACCGCACGCGGTACGATGCTCATCCAGATAGATACGGGCAGGAGTGGCGGTTGAGCCGAGGATCCCGGATTCCTCGGCGCGGGCTTTGGCTCCTCGTTCCGACCTGTGGAGCGCTGACAAACTCGGTCACCGATCCCTCCCCCCCCCCCAGCTTTCTCGAAAACCGGCAGATACGCCAAGAAAGAATAAATTACTGTTTAAGCTAATATTGTATGCGATAGTACGACTGGCATTATGCTGTTGGCCCCCACCATTGTTCGCAGTAACGCGTTACAAGTAGCGGCGTTACACGTAAGGCGTTACTTTATCCGTTAGCGTAGTAATATACTCGTTGCGTTTACAGTGCAGTAACGAATAATGTACTTGCTTTACTTATTTCAAGTAGCAGATGACGTTATTACATTACTCATTGCATCTTCACAAAAACAGACAAACGTTAAACATCAATGTTTCTTTGTGCTCCCGGTGTCAAGTTATATTAATTCCTGCACTCATCCTTCATAAGTTCAAAATTGTTTCTTATTATGACGCTCATGCATACCTGTAAAGTAAAAAGAGACAAATATTTAATTCATAAATATATAAGTAACGCAAAAGAAAACTGTTACTTTTTTACCGGTTACGCTTTCACTTTATTTTGATATAACGTAGGTAGGCTAGAACTTGCGTTCAATCAGTCCAAATACAAGTCGGATGATAGCGGAACCAGTATTAAACAAATCAATCAATTAATCAATACCTCTATTTACGCCAGGAAGGCAGCGGAGCACCAGACAAGAACGCTAGCAGAGGCAGCTCGACTCTGCTGGGCTCGACTCTTCGTCTGCAATTGTGTCAGCAGAGCATCCATCGTAGAGAATGTCCTGTGGCGTTCGTGTCCTACAGCTGACGTAGAACATTCAGCACTACGGCTTTCTATGTATACTCTGTTTGACGTTAAGTCCTCCCGCAACCAACGCTCCGATCTGCCGGAGGCGAAGGCAGCGGCGCCAAAAATGCCTTGTCATGGCCCTCGTCTACCTAATTTCGTTTGCTGATCCCAGGCAAAACCAATCACGAACAGAAAAAGCGCAAGATCACGACGCGTTCACTGTGCGTAATCTGCTTATCTGGGGATAACAAACGTACTAAAATAATTGCGACGCAAAGCTGTAAATTACCGAATTACTAGTATCTAAGTTACCCGAATTAGTTTTTTTTTCTGTAACAAGATACTCTACAGTAACAGTAAAATGTTAGTAACCATAACTAACTTATTTACACTTTTTCGTAACACCTAACTTGGCTTAGTTACATTACGTTTTTGAAACTTTTGACGAAACTCCTTGCGTGAAAAGCGCTGTTCCCGGAAAACTTACGTTTAGCCAGAAAACAGTGTTGCGGAATCAGAACCTAGGTAAGGCGCCCCTAGAGCACACCTCAATAAGCTACGCTTCAAGGTAACGACCCTTCAGACATCTGGGTGCTTAAAATCCATGGTTGCAGTTATCTGAAGCGTTATGAGAAATTCACAGGAAACGCTTTTCTGTTCTCCAGAAATGTTGAAATATTTCGCGAAAGAGCAAGACAATATCACGTAAGTTTTCTAACAATCATCCAAAGCTGAGAAAGTCGCACTTTTTTCATTGTGGGGATCGACAGTTGCGTCTGCTTTGCACTAAGCACTAAGATGGCGGCGCCCGCTAGCAGATCGGGCAACGGAGTGCCGATACTCTAAGCCGACGTTATTAGATTAGCTCACGTAACGGAACTGCTCATAGACGCTGCTTGCATGAGAAGTAGCCCCTCCCCCCCCCTCCTCACCTCGGCTCGCCTCCCGTCGTTCGACGCGCCGGGCGGCTGCTATGGGAACTGCAGTGCATTGTATGGGATATGCACGTTTCGAAGCGCGCGTCTAGCTGGCGTTCCACCGCACGCTACGAATCATACAGTTTTGAAAACGAAAATCTAGATGGCGCTTCAAACGACGGAAGGCGGACTGGAGTGGGTGAGGGGCACCTCATTCCGAAGGAGTTCAACAACTGCCGACTCTAGGGCTTCGTATGTCTTGGAAGCGGAACGATTCACTCTCGTTCATCAGTAAGGAGCGTAGAACGCACAACACATAAAGCGAATGCAATATTACATGACGACATACTCTGCTTTGTTTTCCGTCCGAATTTCCATCTGCTTTACACCTGTCTGACGTTTCTAAAATCACAAAATGTTAAACAGACGTGAAGTTCGGGTTCGATTCCCGCATAATACTGCGTTCCGTGCCTCGGAACTTCAGAACGCGTCAAGCAGGCGGTAGGAGCGCCACGTGTCTCCGAGAAGTTATATTCACCCCAGCCAGGCCATTCCTCCTACTGCTACAGTTCCTTCACCTCATATGCTGGCCGATTGCTTTAAGCGCAGCTGTAGCCAACCTCTTCTCTTTTGTTTCCTTTTTTTTTTTACCCGTTATAATTTTCGCAACGTTCAAGTATCTTTATTCTTTCTCAATTCGAGAAGAAATGCAGTTGTCCAAAACCCGTGCATTGCAGTGGGCGGTAAATATTCTTTCTTTGCTGAACCATGGGGAGGTTGTTGGCATTTACCTCGGCAGTGTGCATTTTGTAGGCGTGGATTATACTCCTTGTGTCAAAGTTTATTTTGTCAAGATCCACAGTTATCAAGCGACATTTACCTTACTAAGATCGATTAACTGGCGCAGTTTGTATAAAGGCAACGGAATTTGAGATATTCATTGTTCAGTTTTCGTGTTGATATCGTGATTCCAAAGCGGACGCTCAATGCTAGATGTGAGGATTTGCCGGAAGGGCTCTAAGGTAGACAAGATTTACGTTTATCGTACTGACGGCTAGCTCAAGGTTAGCTCAGTTGGTAGAGAGGTCCTGCGGGATTGATTACCGGGCCGGGCGAATTTCTTCAGGGACCACTACGTGCTTAGGAACAGTGGCGCAGCAATCGGGCGAGGCCGTGGGCCCCGTACCAGGAGTCTCAGTCACGAGGGGGGGTGCCACCGATGGCGGCAATCCCCCCGGCTTGACTGGTTCGTAATTGGCAAAGAATCTGTAGACGCGTGAGGTCACCACTCTTCCATCACGAGCGTGTCTGGTGCAGAGTCGCAAAACTGGCTTGCCTGCGCAAAGTCATCGCGCAACGGCGGAAAAAACAAGCGCGGAAAGTGCGGGAGCACTCGAGAAGAGCTGTGCCCGGGCACGCCGAGCCAACGCCACCTAGTCTACGCCAAACCCAGCGCACACGACGTTGGCTTGCGCCGACCACGGCCGGACTGCGCCGAGACAGCAAGAGAAGGCGCCAGACGAAGAAGAAAGAAATCACACGAAGGTCTTAACGAAGGGAATCGCGGGGAGAGGGTAAACGTGTTGGGTAAACTCTCAACGTGTCGTCTCCCTCACCCCGGACTCTAACCCATGGCTGTCCACCCGTGCACGGCACCGCACAACGCGCCGAGGGGGAAGTGCCGAGAGGAGGTGCTAGAAAAGGCTTGCCGCCGAGCAAGCTCCCTCGCCTCTGACCCCGCCGTAAGTTCTAGAGGCGCGTCGTTTGCCGTCGGGAGGCGGTCACAATGTAGTGTTCTGGCAGGGGAATTCGTAATGTTGTGACGGCGACGGCGCTTCCCTGTTGCCACAGCGTGCCATGACTGGAGACCATCGAGCTTCCGGAAATCTGCGTGGACGGACTGGCTTCAGCGCCAGCCGTGTACCGTATGCCAACGATTGTTTGATTGCATTACTTTCCATTTTAAGGCGTGCGTTTGAGGCTCGTTTTAGCGACAACATCTTACCGAATTGCCTCGAAACCTGTTTAGAGAAAATGGCGGCCGCCGGCATGCTGTTGCTTGCCGTATCGTTTGCGGTGAACCCTTGGCGGTGCACGCTCGAGCTTGATATTATATCATATTTTCCCGGAGCGATGCCGAGGGTGACCACGGAGGTCTGTTTGGAAGCCCTAGTTTGCCGCCGCGTACAGACCGCATTTCTGTAAACTGAGCCTTCACGTTCTCTAAACCAGAGGTGTGCAAAGGGGGGGTCGCAGGACGATGTCTGGGGGTCGCAGGGTATCAGGGAGCCGACGAGGTGCCGATGGCGCTTGACACTGCTTCGAAATATTTTACTGCCAGGCTGCTACCCGCATGTCTTTAAAGGGATACTTGAATAACAATTGAAATTTGACTATCGTGTCCATAAATTAGTTGAATGTGACCTATAATACTCGTAAAGCGCTTTCATTTGCACGAGAGCGCGTGCAAATGAAACTGTATTTATTATTTCATTATCGCTGCGTGACCTCGCGTCGCGGTTATGGCTTTTAGCTTTGCGGTCTCGGGGAGCGGGGGGGGGGGGGGTGACAAAAGACCTAAGGGCCCCGGGTGCCAGATGGTCTAGCTACGCCACTGCTTAGAAAGCTCGAGTTCGCTTTATCTCAGATTGTGATTAATATAATTTTGAGTAAAATTGGACGCGGTAGAAAGCGCGGCAAGTCCTACAAACAAAGCCGCCCAGAAGTGTGACATATTCGTTCCCGTCTAATCGTCACTACCTCGACAGCGTGTCATTTTAGGGATGCGCCCACGGCACACTGCCGATAGAGTGATGAGAGCTTGGGCCCAGTAGGTCACTCGTCTACTCATGATTGTTGAAAGACGTCGCGGTGTGTTTGCTGCATCGAGTTTTGGAACCAAGCGACAAGCACTCTAAAGGCGCGTTCACACCGGCGATGCGATCTAGTCGCGCGATAACTTTCATCGCAAAAGCGACCATCGCGGGCAAAAAGCGACGCGATTTGAGCAGTCCTACTCGACCCGACTTTTTGCGATGCGATCTAGTCGCGGAGTGGCTGAGCCAATCAACGGCCTTCGGAGCGAGAGCTGAGACGACTCGCCGACGAAGGCGTTGGACTCGCTCGTCGCGCACGCCGGTAATCTGGTTTGTTTGCGATGGATCTAGTCGCATCGCGCGACACTACATCGTCGGTGGAATGCGCCTTAAATCCCCGATCGATAAATATCTCCATGCCCGCCTTTGACGAAATATCTTTGTATGTTTAGTCTCTAATAGTAATATTCCGTCAATGGCGCAATTTCAACGTGGCCAATCAAGCTATCAATTAAATAGATAATTAACTCATTTTAAATATTTACCCCATTGTCATCGACGGTTATCGTTCCACACAAGGTCCGCCGAGGCCAATACGCATGCAGTAAAGGTGGTACTCACGCAGCGATTACCACTTTTTATATAAGCTTGTCTCGGATTAAGAATTAAACACCTCGTATAATTCAACAAGTGAAATATTAGATGCCTTCATCTTAAGCTCGCTTTACGACTAGAAACTTGGAAGCCGAAACATCCATCAAGAAACACACGTGAGACCTTTGATATTACACGAAGCGCGTTAGAACCGCTTTGCAGCGTAAACATAATTGTTCATTAATATACCATTTAAGGTATCTTCTCCATTTTGGTGATAGCCGCCTCGGTGGCTCACAGGCAAAATTGCCGCCCTAAGGATTCTTATGTGACGGGATCGAATCCCGACCGAGCTGCTTCACAATCTGAGGGAGGCTTTTTGCGGAGAAGGCGCCGTGTAGTCAAGATTTCGGTCGCACGTCCAAAAATCCCCAGGTGGTCGAAATTAATCCTTAGTCCTCTACTTGGTCCTACCAGATACTCTTCGTTGGTTCGGCACATAAAACCCAAGACTTTTATTCCATCTTTTAGAAAACATTTTACAAGAACTATCTAGAAATCATTCGCCATCGTCTTCAAGAATCACCACATTGCATGCATCTCTACAAAACAAAATTGATATTTGGTTTGATCATTTTTATAAACGTGAGGATAACAGAATGTGACCGATCATGCACTATGCATGAAAATCACATTCGTGCTATATATTTACAGTCATTTATCTAGCTTTTATTAGAATGACTCCACATTAAAGACGTATGATGTGGCGGCAGGAATGTAGATACCTTTTTATACACCCGTGTGTCATGTGATATCTGTATACTATAAGAACATTTTATACCGTAAGCTATGTCCATAAACGCAATGAAAAACCCTGATCTTCGATGCGTAAGCCTCCACGTTAATTGTCAAGAACCACGCGTTTCACAAGAAAGACTTCATTGCATTCATTTTGTATTCTTCTAAATATATATTTTAAATAATCTTTTTATTTGAGTTACCATTGTGCTAGCACTTTGAAAGTAGTGCTTTACTGCATTAATTCTAAAGAAATATTTTTTATTTTTCAATATTCACTTCTACTTTTACATTTTATATAGCCAACTCAGCACTGTTCTACTTTTGTGAAACCTGCGTCACTTATTAGGCTGATGAGTGTCACGGTATATTGATATTGTTAATTCGAGATTCATATGTATCTGTTTATGCCATTTAAGTCCAAATATATCTCTTTGTGGGTTAATGCATTTGATTAGGCTCTAACGATCCTATTGGAGATGTTACAATTTGAATGTTATATTCAAATGTAGATATAAACGTAAACAAACGTAGATCTAAAAAAATTCGTTTCTTTATTATTTTTATGGAACGTTACTTTTATTAATGTCACTGATATGATCACAGTAACTTTAAATTTGCTGCGCGATAAAAGAACTGCGCTCTATGTAACACGTAGTTTGAGGTGTCCCTGCCTTTCATAAAATTCCTCTGCTTCCTAGGTTCAATCCCCGCACCTGCCCGTTTCGATCTGGATGGGCATCGTACCGGCGTGCGGTCGTGTACCACTCACTCCGTGGAGCACGTTAATAACCCCAGGCTAGAGGTTGTACTGCACTGGCTAAATTTCCCATCTACAGCGAGTGACTCGTCGCAACTTTGAAATGGCTGACCAACTATACGCTGTCTAAAGTATCCACACAACCCCAATTATTTTCCTGCTTTGAACCTGTGAGGGTGCGCATGTAATTTTCACCTTAGTGCTGTTAAGCTAAAGGAATTCTTCATTTGTGGTAATCATGGACATGAGGGGGCGTACACGGGCACCTGGCGGTCAATGAGAGAGGAAGACAAGGATGGCACGGGCAGAGTTGTGGCGCCAAGCTCGAGGATGGTCGGCGACGGAACGGTGAGGAGCAAGGCGCTGTCTCCAGATCGTCAAACTGTGAGACAGTAGATCCTTCGTACTTTGCACGGTGTGATCTTCTTCGGGGCAGTCGTGGTGCGGCCTGATCGAGCGGTGTCTACATTATTATTAAATCATCAAACCAACATTATCTGGCGCTCGAACGTGGGGCCCGATCAGCTGGTCCTCGACTTTCGGTCGTCCCGACCGCCTCGACGACATTCCTCGATCGTTTCAGGGGAATGGCTCACCTCAACTCGCCGAACGCTCCTTATCGTGAGAACAAACGCTGCCCGTCGATACGCAGGTTGACCGTGGCGGCGAATAGGGACGGTTTGTCCTAGCGATGCTCAGCGAGGTTCGGACGCCGCCGGACGTGTTCCGGTGAGCGGAGTCATGGGCTCCCGAACGCTGTCGGAGCCTGGGACTCCAGTTTCGGCGTCGGACATGGGGGACGTCCGTGAGCTCATGCGTGCCATTACGGCTTCGTTCGTGACGCTTTCGCGTGTGTTTGGAATGCTGGGCCTACGTCCTGCCCCGACCGCGATTGAACGTCCTATTGTGTTATATTGTCACGCGTAGTGACCAAAAGAACAATGAATGAACACGAATAAATAAATGTCTAATGGGGCGAACTTGTGCCCAAAACAAATAGGAAGCAGAAGATTACAATAGAGCGTCGCGGGCGTCGATAGCAGCGTAACAGCAGGATCGAACGCTGGGGCTGTAGACTGACTCCGGCTCGCCACGCGGAGCACCTCTTGTGCCGGCGAGGGTTTCTGGAACATTCGGACTAGGACGTTCGGCGCGTAGAACATTCATAACTCGTTGAGACGAAAAAGTTCTCGAACTTGAGAGAATGACAAGTAGCAAAAAATAAATAAAAGACACGTCGCTGCCAGGAATTGAACCCTGGCTCTTCGCGTGGGAGGCAAGCAGGATAGCCGTTAGGCCACGGCCGCGCTGCCTACTTGGCCAGCTGCGCACGCGGCATTACTCCCCCTTTAAAAGGTGCATCGCCCCGATGCAACACAAAACACGACAAAGCAAAAAAAGAACGGCGAACTAAAGAGTCATTTGGAAAACATAAGGTCCACAGTTCTATTGAGCGTAGTACGACTTCAGGCGCACGACGTGGACGACTTCAGGTCGTGGTGAACGGCGTGATGAAGTCCGTGTTCCGTCGTGATCACTCGTAGTTCAAATTCCCAAGTCGACGAAACACTTTGTAGGGTCTGAAGTAGCGCTTCAGGAGTTTTTCGCTTAGCCCGCGTCGTCGTATCGGGGTTCAGACCCACACACGGTCTCCGGGCTTGAAACGAACGTCGATCCGCCGAGGGTTGTACCGCGTAGAATCGGTATGATTGTTCATCTCGAATCCGGAGTTGGGCGAGCTGGCGAACTTCTTCAACTCGTTGAGCAACATTCTGGGCGTCTTGGCTCCCATCGTCAGCTGGTTCGTGTGGTAGCATCGCGTCGAGCGACTCGTTACTTTTCGGCCATGCACCAGCTGAGACGGGGTTACTCCTGTGGTCTCTTGCACCGCCGTGTTGTAAGCACAACGTCACGTAGGGTAACACGTCATCCCATGTCTTGTGCTCCTTGTCGACATACATGGAGATCATGTCGGATATAGTTTTGTTTAGCCTTTCCGTTAGTTCCATTTGTCTACAGATGGTACGCAGTGGTTCGACGATGGCTGCTGCTACTGAGACGAGGGATTTCTCTGCGTCAGCTGAGACATGAACGATGGTCCACCGTTTGTAATGAGAACTTCGAGAGCGCCGTGTCAGAGGACGATGGAAATCGATGAAAACCTTGGCGACTTCCACAGCAGTCCCTGAAGGAAGGGCTTTCGTTTCGGCGTACCGCGTGAGATAATCTGTGGCGACGATTATCCAGCGGTTTCCCGACGTTGACGGCGGAAAAGGGCCAAGTAGATTCATTCCGATCTGCTGAAAGGTGCAGTAGGTGGAGGAATTGGCTGCAGGAGACCGGCCGGCCTCGTCGGAGGTTTCTCGCGCCGCCGGCACTCGTGGAATGATGAGTGTATTGGGAGGAAATCGAACGGTGGCGCTGGCTAGCGGCCGCCGTCGGAACTATTATGCAGGGAGAACAATCCCGCCGCTAGTATTCGTTCAGCCATGGAGGACGAGGACTTGAGGATCGTGAAAGGTATGTGGATAATATTTATCTACTCGAAAAGCATCTGTGTGGGTGTAGCATAGTCCCTGCTTGTCTCAGCTTGCTTTAGATGTCGCCGCATTCTTGTTGGAAGCGAAAACCAACCCACGTGTAGGCGCTCGCGATCGGCCGCGTCGCTCCGGCTGCGCGCGCCAGGTCGTGCGTGACTGACGCGGTGCGGCGATGTTTGTGCGCTTCCCAGGTTGGAGAAACCATATTCACGAACACACGCATTGATTTTCAGTGTCCCTGTCCTTTGCAATGATCATCAGCCACATCGGCGAGAGCAAGAGGTGCCTCGTTGAAGGCGAGGACGTGCTGAAGTGTGATCATGTAATCGAGCGCAAGCGTCGCCCCGGAGAAATTTTTACCAAAACATCAACCAAAACAGTCATTACATTACGTTTTTCTTCAAATTCCGAATTACAAAACATACTGGTGAACATTATAATGTAAAATGTAGCTAATTCGACTGCATATTGGCATTAAACGTTACAAGTTGTCTTTTTCAGTTTAATTTATCGGTTATTCAAAGGCGCACGGTTCACGGTGAAATGTCAATGAGCTCTGCACGACGAGGACTTAGCCATACATACATTTGCACTGCTCAATCGAAATTATAGGAATCGCAAAATGATTACGCAATTGCGTAAACATAACAATAGGGAATTGTAGTAGACCGTTTTCCGCAGCACGCTAAGCACCCGAAGAGCGTTCCGTAATCCGCCACAAAACCTTGAACTATGCAGACAAGGCTGCGGCGGCGCACATGCGCAGCTGCAGCGTTTTCTTTACGAATACCGTAGCGGTGAAGAAAAACGATCGGCTACAACTCTCTATTATCGAACTGGTACTGCTACCTAATATGTTCCAGTGTAAAAGCTAGCCTGGAATACAATAGTGATCAAATGATAGCAGTACCTCTCGGTAGCTTCCGAAGCCTCACGACCCGGTCGTGTGATCCCTTCGGAAAATTCTCCGACGGAACGGCGTTGCGTATCAAGGACCTCCTCTTGTACACTGTTATGAAATAGGGTGGGGATATTTTGCCGGCAGCTGGCACAACCACTCGGGAAAAAAATATTGCCGGGAGTTTCGGACGGCAATAACTATTCTAAAAAAAAGAAACATAAATCGCCAAATGTTTTATGAAAAAATAAAAACTTCGCCTAAATTTGATATGAACCTGCGATCCACGGCACCTGGAACGGACACCTTTCCACTCAGCTACTGACACATTTCTTTTTCTTATTACGAGGTTACATATGATACACATATTGGTAAAAGTAAGGTGCCCCGAATACTGCAACATTTCAGAAAATACTTAACGTGAAGGAGGGGTTAAAAGCCTATCAGCCAGGCTTGGCTGAAGGTCGTTGCGATTGTTAATTTAAAAGGGTTTGAGCGTGGCTAAATCGTCCAGAACTGGCAACCATTCCACATCAATATTTATCTTTTTGTAACATTCTCTCAACCATTTTATAGTTTCAATGAAGTACTCTCGAGGGTTGCGTGCGTCAACATCAGCATGCCGCACCGCCATTCTACTCTTCCATATGCCATGGAGCCCCAGGAGCATGATTATGTCGTAGGGCACAGGTTCACGCTCTATTGTTAAGAACCGGATTCCTTGAGGTGACAGCGGGAGCTCTTTCTTTATGGTGCGCTGAAGCACGTCCCAGAAAAGAAGAGCATCCCAGCAGCCCAAAAAGACATGCTCAATGCTCTCCGGTTGTTTGCACAAAATACAATCAACCGACCAGTAGAGGTTCATGCCTTTCGCATCCAGAAAAGTCTTTACTGGCAACGTTTCGCTGTGTAATTTAAAAAGAAAGTTTTGACCGCTGCTGGTACCATAGCGTTCTTGACTCGCTGTAACACATCATCTCCCGGGGCCCCAGGGCCTATGGACCTATACCTGGGCATGGGCAGCAACGTAGCCACTAGGTCACGCGTCAAATTTTTGCGTGATACACCAGACAAATAGTTCATAGAAAAACGAACGAACAGAAAACGGCAGGCAGATACAACTTCACGCAAAAAACCCGACAGCGGTCCGCACCGTGCCCGGCAGGACGAAACAACAAATCCCGGTAAAACGTCAAACAGCCTTGTCTGAATAACGGTTCGAAGAAATGGATCACGCTGGTCACGGATAAACATAAAGCGTGAGACGAGTTGTCGAACAAATACGTGGCACAGACCGACTCCCCCGCTTTGGGCTTAAAGAAAAGGTTGGTACGGCAAGTTCGCTCCCATTGGGACGCCCAAATAAACACTGCTAATACACGGTGAATCCGCTGAATGTTGATTCTTGAACACTGCAGCACTTGGAGGACATACCACAGTTTGGACAGAAGAAACACATTGCACACAGTCGCTCTCGCGAAAATGGATAAATCTTTCCGTACCCACCTCTCGGCAGTGGCCTTAAGTTTAGCTATTTCTTCTCGCCAGTAATCTGTGGGCTCACGGTAATGTTCCAGAGGAACACCTAGGTACTTTGAAGGCGTCCGTGACCATTGAACGTTCCCAAAAACAGCTGGAGCAATTGTCCACTCACCGTGCCATAACCCTACGCACTTTGACCAATTAACCGCGCAGGCAGTGACCTCACAAAACCTTTTGGTCAATTCAACAGCTTCTGAAACACTTTGAGGGTCCGAACAAAAAATGGCAACGTCGTCTGCGTATGCCAATATTTTAATGTCACATTCCTGTAGTGTAAAACCCCTAATATTTTGAGATTGAATGACACAGCGGCAAAAGGGCTCTAGGTAGATTGCGAAAAGCAAGGGTGATAAGGGACATCCCTGCCGCACTGAAGAGCGGACGTTAATCCCCGCACTAACTGTTTTATTAATTACTAGTTTAGTTTTGCAGTTTACATATGCCATCCTTACCCCCTCAAGCAGCACAGATCCAACTCCCACATGTTGTAAAATAGACAACAGAACCTCGTGACACACCCGATCAAATGCTTTTTCGAGATCTAACTGAAGTATAGCTACTTTACGATATTCCGCGTCACAGACCTCTAGAACACTTCGAGTAGTGTGTATGTTTGTGCCAATACTACGACCCTTTATCCCACAGGTTTGGTGCGGCCCTACTATTTTCCATATAACACGCTGCAATCTACTGGCGAAAACCTTCATTAGCACTTTATAGTCAACGTTGGCCAGGGTAATCGGTCTGTAATTACTAGTACTACGAAGCTTAGTCGGCGTCATTACATTTGGGTATCAAGACTGTGTGCGTGCACAAGAAGGAAAGTGGTAATTCTTTCTTTTGATAGGACTGAGAAAAAACCCTATGCAGAACCGGTGCAATTCGCGGCTTAAACTTCTTATAGAAGGCCGTGCTCAAACCATCCGGTCCCGGTGACTTGCCTACGCTTAGGTCATCAATCGCTTTCTCGACCTCTGATAGTCTAATCGGATCTTCTAAAAACGTCGTGGTATCGCTATCTAGCTTCGGCTGACTTGGCAAAAATTCCGTATCAAGCCCCTTTTCTTTTGGTATTTTCCTTTCAAACAAATGTGTATAATACTCAACAAAAGCATGCTGAATACTGTCCTGATCTCGAGTTAATGCGCCTCTGTACTCTATTTCTTCGATCCAGTTCCCGCTAGCATACTTTTTTCCAACGCAAGTGCCCTCTTTGTGGGCGTTTCCCCAACAGTCAAGCTCGTCGCACGGGCTCGAACGATTGCTCCTTTATATCTTTCTTCGTCTATTTTCTCAAGCTTGGCCTTAATAGTGCTTATGTCGTCTTTGAAGACTCCTGGCGTTCTCTCCTCCTCTACATAAAGCCTTTGTAAATCCTGTCGGAGGCCGTTCTCTACCCTTCGCTCTTCCCGCTTTATGTTAGTTGCTCGTTCAATCGCATCAATCTTAACCTGCTGTTTAAATAGTTCCCACTCCTCACATATGTTATTTTCCGAAACGCCTTCTAGTCTGCCTAGCTTACTTTCGATTTTCCCTATCAATTCTTGGTCCTCGAGAAGCTTTGTGTTTAATTTCCACAACTCCCATGAAAAGCTAGTTTGTTTCTTACGCTGACCCAAGGTAAAACTCACCAAACTGTGATCGCTGAACGAGACATGACTGACCGCGAAGTCGTTACACTGGGGTACTAAATCCGCTGAAACATATACCCTATCAAGCCTGGCATGACCTCTGCCTTGGCGGTGCGTGTAAAGGACCCGATTTCCCGGTGTTATGCAGGGTGCCAGGTCTTCGAGCCCCTTATTTTGAATCAACTGATTTAAAATTTCACTTGACCTATCGCTATTTCGTCTTTGATTTGTCCGGTCTTCTGGCATACAGACACAATTAAAGTCTCCCAGCAGTATCGTAAATCGGTCACTGATTACAAATTTGTCAATATATTCAAAAAAGGTTCGTCGCTCACTCTCCACGTTTGGCGCATAAATGCACATAACCCTCCACTTTTGATTTAGGAAAACAAAATCGCAGAGAACAAGCCTTCCCGATTCACACGATACAACATTCTCTTCGATGAGCCCAGCAGCTCTCCTCAAGAACAGACAACATCCTCCAGATCTACCTACAGCGTGGCTGACGCAGACATTGTACCTCGACGTAAACGGTTTCACCAGGAACTCGGTCTGACTTTCACTCTCAACCTTCGTCTCCTGAACCGCCAAAACGTCTAGGTCCCTCTCTAGGAGAAGGCGACTCAGCTGACACTGGCGGCGGCGTGCCGCAAGTCCCCTGACGTTGAGGGTCCCTATGCGCAGACCAGACGTTAGCTGTGCCGTTTCTTTTTTTTATTGCGTCAGACCCAGCTTCCGGCGATTACCCTTTGCGTCATACCATATCAGGGTCGATACTCACTGCGACAGACCCCCGTCGCGAGTCAGCGACGAGGACCGCAGTTTGCTGACGTAGCGACCCTTTTTTCCAATCAGCTGAAACTCCCCCTCAGACCACTGCTGTACCGGTGCGACGTTTTTCGGCGACTCGTCGTCCAGTCGCCGTTTCACCTTTGAGGGGTCCAGTTCCATGGCTGGCTCACACTCGATGGCTGCTGCCTCGGTGCTGGTGCTTTCCATCGTCATCACCGCCACTGCCTCCGGTGAAGGTTTTCCACTCGTTGTCGCCTGCCCCTCTTTTTCGTTGACTTCAGGAGCCGTATCCGTGCGCTTCTCGTCCTGGACTGTCCCCTCCGCCCTCTTGTCCCGTCCTTCGACTGTCGCCTTGTCCTGCTGTGCCCTTTCAAACGGCGTCGACGATGTTGCGGCCTCCTCTGCTTCCGCCTCATCCATGATGAGGTCGCATCCCTCGTCGCTCGCTCGGCTGACTACAGCACTCGCGTAAGTGCGTGCACAGTCTTGGGCCACATGGCCGAAGCCACGGCATTGCCCGCACCGAGGTACACGGCAATCGCGTCGTATATGTCCTTGTCTTCGGCACCGCAGGCATAGCGGTGCCCGCCCGGGTACGACAACGAGGATCGTGCCCCCTGAAGCCTTAGCTGATGAGGTAGGTTCTCCGGCGTCTTGCCTTCCTTGAGTGTCAGTTTGGCAATCCTGGTGGTCGACTCGATGTCTTCGAAGCCTTCCACTCGCCACTTCTCCTTGGTCACCTCGTGAACTGTGCCGTACTCTTCCAGTGCCTTCCGGAGAGTGTCGTTGGATACGTCGAACGGGACCCAATGTAACTTGGCCCGAACTTCCTGCCGGTTGGGGTCTACGGGGACGCACAGCTTTCCCTTCACCGTGAGCCGGCCAAGTTGTAGCAGTCGTTCTTTCGCTGCCGCACTTTTTAGGCTGCAGAGCCACACGTGTCCCATTTGGCACACACCTAGCCCTGCTACATCCTTACGGAGGTCCGCTTTTTCCAAAGGCTCCTTGAAGTCGACGATCCTTATAGGCCTGGCGTTTACATCGCAATGAAGGTAGACTTGGTTTTTTCCCTTGTCTCCAGCCGGCAACGTCGGCAGCACGATCCGATAGTCGGCAGGGATGCAAAAAGGCCTGTCACCACGGCCGGCGTCGGCCGTTATCACCTCGCTATCAGAGCGAGCCATCGCGCGTCCGCACTCTTCGACTGCCGAGCGCTATCTCACCCTCAGCTACTCACACAACTAGAAGTTCCCGTTTTGACTATTAAATTTACACGAAAAGCAATAAAAACAACTACCGGCAATATTTTATTGCTCGGTTTGTTGTGCCGGTTGCCGGCAGAATATCTACTACCTATAAAAAACAATGTGCGGTTTGAAGAGATGTCCATGCAAGCGTTATTTACGCGCGTACTCTGCCTCTTTCATTTGCGTAGTTTGCTTGGAAGGCATCGCTTGAAAAGTGACGACCACACACCACGTCGTACGCAGTCAACTTCTTCCTACTCTTACTTACCCACTGCGATTTGAGTTTTTTTTCGGCAGGAAACCGGTGAAACTGATTTCAAGCTCTAAAGCATGCGCTGAGCACTGCGGTACGCAACAAGAGCGTACTATATTCTAACATACCTGCAGGAAACGCGGCAACAACACGGCAGCCAACGGCAGCACACTTGAACGCCGGAGTTGTTTTCCACGCAGGCGGTATTTGTTTTGGTGAACGCAGCGCCCCCTATAGTTCGATCTCCTTGCCGATAGATGGACGGTTTTAGGGAGCTTGGGCCAGTAATACTTTTCACGAATACGGCCCAGGGCCCGACTGTAACCAAGGTGTCCGGACGTCGGGTCGTCGGGTCGTCGTGTCAGGCTTGAAAGATCTCTCGAACATCGGTAGGGATTACCAGCAACCACGGCGAGTTGTTGCCTCGTAAGCCTCTCCTTATAAAGTACATCTTGTCGAATGGCGAAGGTCGGCAGGGCTCGTCAGAAAACACATGACATGGTACTTCCGCGCCCTTCCAGGTGCTCTATTAGGGCGCGCAGCTCAGGATCGTCTCGTTGACGTCGTGCCATGTCATCGGTGTTCAGTGCGCCAAGGAAGCACTCGTTGTCATCGCCGTCGCTGCTACCGGGAGTTGTCTCGACTGGGGAGCTGGACAGGCAGCGGGCGTTGGTGTACTTGTGGCCTGACTTGTAGACCACGGTCATGTGAACTCCTGTAGTCGGAGACTCCATCGAACTAGGCGTCCTGAAGAGTCCTTGATGTTCGCAAGCCAGCAGAGCGAGTGGTGGTCCGTGACTACGCGGAGCGGGCTCCCGTGCAAGCACGGGTGAAACTTCGTGATTGCCCAGACGACCGCAACACACTCTTTTTCAGTCGTGGAGTAATTTTTCTCGGCCTTGGACAGTGTGCGACTTGCGTAGGTGATGACTCGCTTGGTGCCTTCTTGCACTTGAACCAGTACCGCTACAAGCCCTTCGTTACTTGCGGCCTTGTGAATCTCAGTTTCCGTATCCTGATCGAAGTGTCCAAGAACCGGAGGAGTCTGGAGTCGTCGCTTCACCTCGACGACTGCCTGCTGATGCTCTTCGTTCCATTCGAACTTCTCGGCGTCCTTCGTGGGGTTTGTAAGCTGTGCGGAAATCCTGGCGAAATCCCGAACGGAAACGCTGATAGTAAGCACATAGTCCAAGGGAATCTTCTAACGGCCTTCTTGTTGTCGACGGTGGAAATGCTGCGACGGCGCGAGTCTTCTCTGGGTCTGGGCGAACGCCTTCGTTACTAACCACGTGACCTAGAAACTTTAGTTCGTCATAGGTGAACCGACACTTTGACGGGTTGAGGGTGAGTCCGGCGGTCCGTATGGCTTGGAGAACAGATAGGAGTCGTCGCATGTGCTCGTTGAAGTCGCCGGAAAACACTACGACGCCGTCGAGGTAGGCGAGGCAGCTCTGCCACTTCAGTTCTTCCATTACGGTGTCCATTACACGTTGGAAAGTTGCTGGCGCCGTGCATAGTCGAAGGGCATCACATTGAACTCGTACAGCCCATCTGGCGTGACGAAAGCTGTCTTCTTTCGGTCCCGTTCCTCGACTTCGATCTCCCAGTAGCCGCTCTTCAGGTCCATCGAGGAGAAGTATAGAGTGTGGCGCAGCCGGTCTAACGTGTCGTCGATGCGGGAAAGTGGATAGATGTCTTTCTTCGTCACCGCGTTCAGATGCCGGTAGTCAACGTAGAACCTAAGTGTTCCGTCCTTCTTCTCTACCAGTTCGAATGAAGAGGCCCATGGACTTTACAAAGGTTAACCTATGTCGTCCTACAGCATCCCTTGAACTTGCTCCTGATTACCTCCCTTTTTCTACAGAAACTTTGTACGGCGATCGATGCACAGGGCGTGCGTCGTGCTCGGTAATTATACGGTGCTTCGCAAATGTGGCTTCGCGTATACCTTCGACGATGTCGCAAAGTAGTCGGTGTATTAGGCGAGAAGGTTAATCAGCTGCCGTCGTTTAGGTCCCGGAAGCTTAGGGTCGATGTCGAGCTGCGCTGGCGACGTACTGTTTTGCTCAGGTGGAGGGGACTCTTCAGTAATGGCGGCGATTTCGGCGGAGCTCTGGAGTCCTCCGATGTGGCCCACGGTGGTACCTTTTGTAAGGCGGTGCGGCTCATGTCGAAAGTTTGTAACGAGCACCATAATACGCCCGTCCTGAAGACTCGTGACCCCTCTTGCGACGCCGATTCCTCTTCCTAGAAGCAACAGGACGCTGCCCTCAAGCAGAGCTTCGACACAGGAAGCTTCCTCGGTCCCGACGTGTACAAAAACAGAGTATCGTGGCGGCAGGTTTACATGATCGGCGAGAACTCGGACCGCGGGGGACGTCGCTCTGGGTTCCTTTGGCGGTAGGGCAGGTTTTTGTAGCGTCAATCTGTTCGCTCTCAGGTCGATGATGGCGCCGTATTTGCAAAAAACGTCCATATCGAGAATGACATCCCTCGCACAGTCTTGTAAAGTGACGAATTTCACCGGACACGTCTCACCGTGAAGTTCGACGTGAGCAGTGCACCTTCCAACAGGCGCGATGAGGTGTCCTTCAACGGTTCTTATCTGCGGCCACCCACGGACGTCGTCACTTTTTGAAGGCGGCGAGAGAGCCTTCAAAAATCTCGCTTTTCACACCCCTCATCAGGTGGTGCAGCTTCTTCTCCTTGGTAGCCTGAGGACTGGCGCGGGCGCTCAGGCGGGGAACATCCTCGACGAAGCTGGTGATGCTCTCATTTGGGCCTTTGGTTCTTGTTCGCAGGAGATCTTCGGCCCTCTCACGTCGGTGTTGGCAAGCAAACGTCTTCTTCAGTTCTTGCTTGCACACCTCCCATGCTGTCAAAGAAGCCTCCTGGTTTTCCAGCCAGTGCCTCGCAGTTCTTTCCAGCGAGAAGTAAATGCTCTGGAAGCAGTGCTCATCTGACCACACATTATGGCGGGCCACACGTTCATAGTGTTTCAGCCAATCCTTGATGTCCTCGTGGACCTCCCCGTGGAAGGGCCTCGGTGTCCTTGGTGCGACGGGTAGGTGCACAACGGCGGCGGCGGTCGGGGGTCTGCGAAGACTGGTTATCCATCGTCGGCCTCGTTGGCTGCTTGGTCCTGGGTGGCAAAAGTGCAAATTCCGGGTGTAGGCGTTGAGTGCAACGAATTATTCGGGTCTTGGTAATGTCTTCGTCGTGTCGTAGTGGGCTTGCTGTCGGACCTGCACTGCAGGCCCTCCGAGGGTAGGCTGCAGGGACGCGCGGTACCCAGCACCTCCAACAGAATGTCAGGGATGGTGACCGAAAGAACAATAAATAAACAGGAACAAATAAACGTTTAATGGGGCGAACGTGCGCCCAAAAACAAATAGAACACAGAAGATTACAATAGAGGGTCGCGGACATCGATAGCGGCGTAACAGCAGGATCGAACACTGGGACGAGACTGACTCCGGCCCGCCACGCGGAGCGAGCACCTTTTGTACTGGCGTGGGTTTCTGGAACATTCGGCCTAGAACGTTCGGCGCATAAAACATTCGTAACTCAGTGAGACGAGGAAGTTCTCGAACTTGCGAGAATGACAAGTAGAAAAAAATGAATAAAAGACACGTCGCTCAAAGGAATTGAACCCTGGCTCTTCGCGTGGGAGGCAAGCAGGATAGCCGTTAGGCCACGGCCGCGCTGCCTACTTGGCCAGCTACGCGCGTGACAATATAATCAGAAGACTGATGGAAAATCGGTCCACAGGAACTGGATGCATACATAGCTCTCCTCCGCCAGCCAAGGACGCCTTGGAGCCTGGCTGTGCGTGGAAAGACCAGAGGTTGCCAAATCATGTATCGCATAGAATTACAGGACGCTGCGCGAAAGAGCAGGGTATCGTGACTTGTAATGAAATGGTAAGCATTAAAATCTTGTTGAGCCCTAGAAAGTAATTGGGTTTTGTCAGCGGTTGTTGCGAAAACGATTTGAAGTTGCAGTCAACACCGGGAACGCTGGCGGACAAGGTAATTATTATGCCCTTAAATTCATTTCTGCCAGGTGATCACAGCTTGCTGCTTCGCTGACATCAAAACGATTAATGAAGAAAACTGTAATCTTCACCCTTCAGGGTCCTGATTCGCTATGGAAGATTTTTATCGAATACCTTTACGACTCCACACTGGCTGATCATAGCAGTGGCAGCAAAATATTTTATAAGTTATGTTGCGCCGCTACCTAACCGGGAATGAGGCTAGACGTATTTCATTGCACTCGTGGACTCCGATCTTGCCAAAAAGCAAAGCCTAGAGGTGGAAGCCTCCGCGTTTCGTTCAGCCGATGGTGAGACACAACCCGTGGGAGGCTTCACTCTTCGAAAAGGGTATCGCTAGCCCTTCCTAAAGGAAGGAACGCTCTTGTAACCTATGTTCCTTTAGAAAGGAGAAACGTTCGCCCTGAAAGAACGGGTAGCTGAAGTTCCTCCGTCGCCTGAAGCTCATTATGGCGGCCCCTAATCAAGCAACTCGAGCTCAATAAGGCTTAACGAGGACGCTACGTCTATTGTATGCTGCGAGAAGAGCAGCAAACAAAAGCGTAACGACGAGCTTTCCGCGAACTGTTTTTATTTCCGAAGCCGGCTTTAACCCGCAGGTAAAAAAAAACTGCATTTCGAAAGCAGTCACTCAGTCTTCTCATCGTCAGCACTGCGATGTTAAACGGAAACAGCCGGTACCCAGTTACTTCGCGCACTTTACCTATGCTATCCTTCGAGTTAGAATTCCTTCGTCAACTACCAATAACGGAGGGGTAATAAACCGTTCGCGAAACCAAAAGCAGCTCTCGAAAGAACGCGTGAAGGAAGGTTAAATCACTTACCACCAGATGGCAGTGTCAAGCAGAGTAATTGCAAGTAGCTAAAAATAGTTTTATTTGCTCAAAACACCATCGCGCTTCGGGTCCTGCGGGCACCTTAATAATACACACACGTAAGCACATTACGCATATTACAACATCAGCTGAACAATATCCCCGAAGGAAAAATCCATCAATGTAACGCTGTCTGGCAGTCGATGTTTTCTAGTGGACACCTGTCTGTGCCTGATTGTACGTCAAGCACGTCTGATTGGCCAACAAGTTACTCTGACCGACAGTCAAACTCCAGTCAGACTCCGCTTGTCGGCTTTCTGATGGTTTCCTGGTGGCAGTCGGCCGCCGCGAAATGCCGTCAAGATTTCTTGGTGGCGATTCTGACTGTACATCGATTGTCTCTGACTGTACGTCAAAAAGCTTTGACGTGCAGACAGACGTACGGTCAAAGGACGTAAAGTTCGTTCGGATACCACTATTTCGTCAAATCTATGAATACGAAAAATAATCTATGCACGAGAAAACGATTTCGGAACGTGAGCCCATAAAACCGCTGATGTTAGAGATATGACAAGCAGGGCACCCGACAACCCTGATCAGAAGCCCGCCGAAACGCCGAACATGCCGAGCACGCCAAACGCGCCACTTTCTACTTTCGCCACTTTCGCTTCGCCCATAGAAGCTTCGCCGAGCTTCCATGAACGATCGCTCTCAACTCGTTTTGTTTGCGCGCTTGTGCCACCCTGTCGATCCAGCCCGGGCTCTACAATGTCTTATGTTTTAGTAGAATTTCTCCTCGACAAGACCCAGTCTGTCGTGAGTTCCGACTATGTAAGGAACTTTAGCGGTGTAGTTGAAGACGACAAGGTGTACCAGGTCTCTGGGCCGGAGACGCGCGAACAAAAGGAGGGTTCTACGACGCGAAAGTACTCTACATGGCAGGTGAGTAGAACTGAAGTACGGCGATTGATGTACGAGTGCTTTGCATAAAATGCCGAATGCTTAACTGCATATGCAGCGGAAGCATTCTTTAGAGCGATGCACTCATTGTCGGAACCTCGCGCTGCAATACTGAAATGCTCTTGACTCGGTCCGAGAGGTTTAGGCTAGAAAGTTTATACCTTTCTATCTGGTGTGGGCTATTGGCCTTACCGCTGTGTCGCAGCTCATTATTATTGTTTCACGAAGAGCGCAGACAAAAAGCATCCGCGAGCGTAGTTCAGATATGTCTGCTGTTCGCTTTCGTCCTTGGAAGCCAGGGCTGTCTGTCGTAGCATGCATGCTTGCTCTCTAGCTTCAACGGAGTCGCATACGTTTTGTGAATTAAAGTGTATACGGTCGTCCCGAAAGGTTCAGACATCGAGGGCGTTTCTCTGAAACATGCTTTGGGTGCATGTGGGCCCGTTTGTAAACGAATGTCCCCGTACGAAAATGTCAGATCGGAGCGGTTCCAGTACGGATCCGCGCGGTTTTAAACTTGTGGACAGTTCCGATCCGCGCGATTCTGTGTGTAACCAGTCGGATCCAGTGAGACGCAACGCACTGGAATCGCACGGTAATGGGTGAATCCGATCCGCTCCCCTTGTTCCAGTAGAGTCTGCTCCCAGCCAGCGGGCGCGCACATGCGTGACTGGAGGAGGGGTGGGAGGGGTTTGGGGGGGGGGGTCGGGGTCGGCGGGGAACTTTCGCGGTCTCTCGCAGGTCACGTGTTAGGGACAGGCGCATCCGCTACGCGGGCGCTGCGAGCGGGCGTTCTCCGCGCGCGCCTGTCTTTGTCTGTTGCAGAGTTTAGTTTTTTCTTCGCTCTCGTCGGACTGTCGGTCGGCGCTCGCCCGGCGGCGGCGTTCGCGCTGCGGGCGCACGGATACTGACGCGTCCATCGTTGCCCTGGGTGGATACCTACTGACCTCGGCTTTGAATCTTTATATAGTGTGAAGCTGCCGACCCATGGCATTTCGGCTCGGCATCTGGATGCGCTTGGCGCTGGTGTGCTTGGTGACAATGCTTGGACAACTCGGATACCGCTTGCCCGCCGGAACTTCCCGATGCACTCAACACTGGATACTGTGCTTGTGCGTGCTGTGTGTGTGTTCCGTGCACTGTGTTTGGTGACGACACGCGCCTTGCATTGTCTGTTGCAGTGGGCGGCAGCGCTTCGAGAGTTTAGGTTCTGCGCTCCCGTCGGTCTGCCGGCCGGCGCTCGCCCGGCGGCGACGTTCGCGCTGCGGGCGCACGGATACTGACGCGCCTATCGTTGCCCTGGATGGATACCCACTGACCTCGGCTTTGAATCTTTATATAGTGTGAAGCTGCCGACCCATTGCAGTTTGGCTCGGCATCTGGATGCGCTGGTGTGCTTGGTGACAATACTTGGACAACTCGGATACCGCTTGCCCGCCGGAACTTCCCGATGCAGTCAACACTGGATACTGTGCTTGTGCGTGCTGTGTGTGTGTTCCGTGCACCGTGTTTGGTGACGACGCCTGGACGACCGTGTGCGCCGCCGGAATTACCGCTGCGCTCACCACTGGACTCTACAAAATACTTTCGTGCTATGCCCTTAGCCGTTACAACCGAGAGATCGTCGCAATTTCAGACCCAGTCCGCCTGGGTCTGAAATCGCGACGATCTCTCGGTTGTAACGGCTAAGAGCATAGCACCAAATTCTTTTGTAGAGTCCAGTGGTGAGCGCAGCGGGAATTCCGGCGGTGCACCGCCTAGGTCTAAAATTGGGGCTGGAAATGCGCGGTTTCAGGGTGGATACGAACTGGTGCCCCAATTTTGGGTCTAGGCGGAACCGGCATTTTTCATTCCGGCCTGTAGCTGACATTTTCGTACGGGTCCCTTTTACCTGAAAAACGCAAATTTGGAAGGTACATTCCATCAAAGACCACCACATGCGTAATTTGGGACATTCCATCAGTGGCAGTCAGACGTCATCTGATGGACCATCAGGGCACGTTCCACCAGGGCTGCTGACTGGCAGTCAGACGTCATCTGATGGACCATCAGGGCACGTTCCACCAGGGCTGCTGACTGGCAGTCAGTGTCCCAAATTACGTATCTTGATGGAATTTTCAACAGGGATCCCTATTGAAAAATCTCAATTGTATGAGAAATTTTGTGTCCAGTAAACATATGAGAATCATACAAGATACATAAGAACATATAATAACCATATAAAACTATATAAGAACTATATAAGATATCTAAGAACATAAAAAACCCTATAAAAAACTTGTGAGAAGTTTATTATGTTTCTTATATGCTTCTTATATTTCTTATATATTTCTTATATAGGTTTTATATGGTTCTTATATGTTCTTATATATATTGTATGATTCATATGTGTTTATTGACACAAGACCTTTCTCATACAAATGACTTTTCCACCAGGGTAGCCTTCCCTATACTCACAGAGCCTGGCAGTTTGTCGACGGAGCCATAGAGTGCCAGGTCGCCGATTTGGAGCACGAAAATCTGGTAGAACAGAGCATTCATTGGTGAGCTCATAGTCAGCGCACAGTTTTTGCAGCGGCGAGGACGCGAAACATGGTTTTCGAATTCGACGAGAAAAGAAGCGGTAGCCCGAGGAACTCGAGAAGCACGAGCGAACATGCTGTCGCTCGTGACCAAGTGTGTTTCGGCGTCTCGCCGCAGCGGGGGCGCCAGTTACATGCCTCTTGTCTGCCGCTTTACCTTTTCACTTTCTGCAACCACGTCTCGTGGCGATCTGCTAAGCTTTGTCAGTATAGAGCAGGCTATGGCTGAACATACATATTGAGCGCATACATATACACGCTATATACAAACATGTAAGCAACAGCACACTAACCCGATTACTACTTCTCAGCTCTGCGTTTCCGCCTTATATACTCGTCGTATTGAAAATACGGATTTTCTCGGTGACCCTAAGACATAAATAATATTCCCAGCATGTTGATTTTTTCTTCGGTAATATTATAAATTGAAAGTATTTTGAACGGCTCGGGCCGCTCCAGTCCGGTTCCAACCCATGCGTTTGCTTTCCCGCACGGCACGTCGTAGCAAGTTTTCCTACTGTCGTATTTGTTTTTCTCTTTGTGCTGGTTCGCGTGCGGCTCACCACAGTGTAAGTAGCTACACCGTGGTGAGCTCGAAAACTTCTAGCGCTCATGCTAGCGCGCCACTTGGAGGGCTGTTTCTCCTAGAACCGTAGTATATTTAAACAGCAAAATAAAGGATAGCTCCTCTTTGTCGATTTTACCTACTATCCTCCCTTAATTCTTAACTGTAGATTTACATATTTTCCGCCATGTTTCCATACTGTTCAGTTCTTTCCCCAGAGCACAATCGCTCTCGGGGTGGAGACAACAGGACATCGCAGACGACAGTCACATTGGCCACTGGCCATAAGAGCTACGCTTTAGAGCAGTGTTACAACGTGACTATTCGTACAACATGACTATTCGAAATACATCACAATAAAAAGGCGTTCGCGGACGCGGGTGCGAGGTGCCACTTTAGGTTTTTGCGTTAAGACAGTTGCTGCTGCCGACGCCGGAACGCGCAGCGCGTGTAACTACATTACTGTATGCTCCTTGATGCTTGGGTAGTTTCGCAAGAGACCTATTGACGCACGCTGAGGCACACGTTGGGACATGCACGAGAGAAGACGAAGCGCCCACATTGAGGAACCCATATCGAACGACATCGGACGAGTTTATCCACGTCGAACTATTACGAGTCGACGATCAGATGAGTCTAAAGCCGTCGAACGCTGCTGGTCCCTAACTGCGCACGTAATTGATACACGCGGAGGCACACGTTGTGGCAAGCACGCGAAAAAGACGAAGCACCCGCACTGAGGAACACACGTCGAGCGACACCACAGTAGCTGACTACTGTGCAAGAGCAGAACTTCAGGCCAGTGACCAGTACGTGCTTGTGTTTCGTCGGAAGCAACGGAGGCAACCTCTGTTAACCTTGCCGTATTGAACCGCGAAGCGATCGAGTAAACGATGTAAAGAACGCGACACTCATCAGCCACGGTAGACACGGCAGCCCTTTTCACATCCGCTGGTGCAGGATGGCTGGACAAATAGGAGGTGGGTCTATTCTTCGTATTGGGTTGTAGGTTGCGCTACTTAGCAAGCGAAGTTTGACGAAAATAATCCCTGGAGAAAAGGAACAAGAGGGACAAAGGCCAACACAAATCTCCAAACACAGCTAGGTGACTGGTGCGCGTCCGAAAAATCCTCCTGGACCGAGTATCGAACCCGGACCAGGCGGATTTTTCGGTCGCGCACCAGTCACCTAGCTGTTTGGAGATTTGTGTTGTCCTTTGTCCTCTTGTTCTCCTTGTCCAGGATTATTTGTCATTCTTATCCAGCTCGGTTGCACTTTTGCATTTAATTGCATTGTAATCAAGCGAAGTTTGCAGCCCGTTCGCGAAAGCGGTTACCCAGTGTTGTCTGTGCCTCAAGTCGAACAATGTCAATGTTACTCGCACGTTTCAGTGGAAATGTAGCGGTTACAAAATTCTGTTGGTAGAGGAATTGGGAGAGGGAACTGGCAGTTGGCACCGCCCTTAGCGAAGTGGGACATGTAGTCACCCTACTCTCCCCGAGGCTCTCTTTTGTGTGTCCAGAAGTCTCTATTGTCCCTCTACAAGGTTATAGAAGACTAACCCGGCACTCAAAATTTGCACGAAGGCAGCTTTTGGGGTTACTTGCGGTGGCCTGATCGCTAGTGTGCTTCGGCTGCTTTCAGCGGATGCTACGATCCATCAGGGCCTACCCAAGGCCGTGTAAATGTCACTTGACCTTGGAGAGGGGGTACAGCGACGCGCGGAAAGCGTATCACAGGCTACGTCCACAGAGCGGGATTGGCTAAGATAGCTCGTAGCATCCACTGCGTCCGGGCGTAAGGTCCCGAGACAAACTACGTCATGGTTCCGGCGATGGGACGCGCTCTCCGCTGGCTGCTCTCCAAGCGTTTGCCAGAGTAAGCCGTTCATAACGAAAAGTACAGCCATCAGGCTCAAAATAAAAACGTGCGATTGTCAGTTACGGATTTTGTGGATCAGATTCAGCCTATTTATGTTATATATTTCAAATTTCGTTGAAATTTAAATTTGGCGCAAAAAATAACGCCACGTAACCTTTGCACCAATTCAGATTCCCTGGTAGATTTTGCGGGGAAATTCATACAAAACAATATTGGTTTTAAACTCTCCGAAACAGTGAATTTCTTGCATTATGGTGCTTCGAGGATAATCTTATCCTCGAAGCACCATAATGCACCATTAATCTTGTGAAATTTTATTTCACAAGATTTATCACTCTAACCCAGCACTTCGAACCTCATTATTTCCAGAACCATCATACATATCGCCGCGCACTGATCATCCACTAAAAGTAGGAATCCCCTACTGCATCACCTCCACCTTTTACGCCTCCTTCCTACCCCTGACCTCCGTCGACTGGAATCACTCTTCCCGCATCCGTAGTCTCACTCACTGACGCTGCTGATCTTAAAACCGCCATAACTGATGTTTTCAATAATGTTCCATAGCAATTCTGTACCTTGTGTTTTGTTTATTGCGTATTGTTTTCATTGTTCATTTTATATTGATATATTATTCCACTCCTCTCTGTAATGCCTTCGGTTCCTGAGAGTATAATAAATGAAATGAAATGAAATGAAATATCGCTGTCATTTTGTTTTTCAGTTCTATATCTCCTGTGATATTCGTTGTAAGCTTCTGCTTAATGTCTTTGAAGTCAGCATTTATGAAGTACATATGAGCCTTTGCTTCCAATATATTTGGACGAAAATCGCTGAATTTATATTGGAAGTCTCTCTCTCTAGCTAGCTTTTTTTTCATATATACTCAATTAGTGGTCATTTCATGCTGTATTTGTTTCTTTTTAATTGGTTTAAACCTGTAGTACCGTTTGGGAGTGCAGGTTCAGAGACAAACTTTATTCTAGTTTATTGTTTGCTCTCATTTAGACTTTGTATAATCAGTAAGATCTGTAAGGACAGGCAGAAATCGAGAAAGAACAAACTAGCATCAAAATTTCCATGTATGTAAGCTACAAGCTGGGTGAAGTGTAAAATGCTTTCTTCACCCCCCCCTCCTCAGCCTACTTTCCGTTGCATTTTCGGGCTCGCCCCTTTCATTGGCTGGTCCGTTCGGTTTATCTACCGCCGATGACTTCTGGCGTTGTGTATACACAGAATCGCGCATGAAACCGGGTTGAACTCATCAAAACATTTTTCCAGCTGTAGGTAACTTTCTTTAAGCACATGATATTCTTGGGAAGATTTTGGTTTCTTTATAATGTTCATCTGAAAGAAACTCCGTCGTTCAGTCCTACATGAGAGTGAACATCATCTCTTCTTTCTCCTCTTTGACAGCGGGAGGTATCTGGCATTTATCACAATTGGGTTGTTCACTAAGGGGCTCATGCCTTTCGGATTGACGTTTAGCTTCTCGAGATTCAAAGTTATGAAGCGTCCTTTACCTTGAGTAGAATCAAATGAATTTAGTTATGGCTATTATTTTGACTACCTTGGATCGTAGTGTTTTTGAAAAAAAAAAGTGAAATTAAAAGCGGTTTACGGAAACACTGAAGTCAACCCAGCGTTGTATGCCGAGTACATGACTGAAAATGAACGCTTCTCCGTATATCTACAAGAATCGTATTTATTCTTACCCCGACTGTAAAAGATATGGAGGCCAGAATGACTTTGCCTAGTCAGTTTCGCCTTAGCTCACTCCCGAACATTCTAGATCGAATGTTCGAGATTCCGAGTGCAGTAGGTAAGGAGCTGACCGCGGGTCTTGAAGTCTCACTCTGAATCTCCCGACGACGAGGCACATTCACTTTCGCGCCTGCCAGCTGTCAGGCCGACGCATCGGCCGCCTCGGTGGCTCCGCGGCAAAGGGCCGACCTACGGATCCCCAGGTGGCGGGTTCGAATCCCGGCCGAGGTGGCCACAATCTGAGGGGTGCTGATTGCGGAATAGGCGCCGTGTAACCGAGGTTTTAGTTGCACGTCAAAAGATCCCCAGGCGGTCCAAATTAATCCTCGGTCCTCCCCTGGGGCGTGCCAGATGCCCGTCGTTGGTTTGGCACGTAAAACCCCAAATCGGACTTTTGACACCAGCCCGTCACTCGCTGCTGCCGCCGTCGATGCTCGCTGCTCTATTCTCAACGTATTTTTTTTTTGGCACAAGTTTGCTAGTTAAATTTAGTTCTTCAGTTTGTCATTCATTTTCTTCTAGCCTTCATTCGTGTCAATATTACTTCAATTTTCCTCAGCTTCGTTGATTGAGCATTGCACACTCCCACTGATACAAAAAGGGCTTTTAGCAACGTGAATATTCTTATCAAATTTGTCATCCTGACCTACAAACGCATATAGGCATAAAATAAATGTAAACGTGCTAATAAGCGGATTATGACAATCATAAAAGAACCGTCGAAATACTGTTGCATTTCAACCAGACAAGCACATGTTATTCAAAAAGTAACTACATAGCGTTACTCGTTATTTGCTCAAAAGCAACTAAGCGTGTTACTCGTTACAAAGATTCAAAAGGAACGCGCTCCTAGAGCTTAAACAAAACGAGTTACTCTCAGTGTGTCATTCTTTTTTAAGTAGTGGCCGATTTTTGGCATTTAAACATGGATATGCTGAATTTCCGCATTATGCAATGTCTTGATTGAAAGAATCAACTGCTGATCAGTGTTACTGTGACAATAAGCTTTGTTATGCATGTAGCGTTTAAACACAGACGTTGCAAAAATTTATGTATCGCTTTGATATATTAGCTGGTTTGCTGACGCAATGCTCTCTTTATCCTTTAGCACAGTACAATCCTTAGTAGAACGTTCTTCCTGACACGAAAACCCTATTTGTAAAGCGCTGCTAATGCTTTCACTTTCTAACGTAACTATAAATGCCGTAAGTCGTTACTCCATCAAAAAGTAATAAAAGTACTTTACTCGTTTCTCTCCTCGAAAAGTTAATTATTATTTACTTCTATGCCGCAAAAAGTAACCTGTTAATGAGTCAAACGAATTAGCGTTACTCGAACATACAGAATTTGTTTTTGCGAGTTTGAAGAGGGGCATTTGATACTCAGTTTATTTATAGACTTTGCAAAGGCATTCAACTGATTTGAACCACAACCTTCTGCTTCAAATGTTAGAACACTGTGAAATTCTAGATACCCCTTTGGCGTTATTACAGTCATACTGAGATCATCGAAAGCAGTACGTAAATATCGCTAGCTATTCTTCTGAAACTAAACCTGTCGCTTTTGAAGTAGCACAGGGCAGTAGTATCGCAAGTTTTCAGCCCTCCTCTTAATCACTTACGTGAATGATAAAATGAATATAAACTCTATCAAAATGTATTAACATGAGACGTTCTTTTGGCCAGGTGTTCGGCTTTTCGTGAAGCCCAAAGTGAAGCCTGGATAAAAGCGGGGCCGGAAGGCTCGACAGCGATTGGCTGACGGATGAGGAGGAGGAGTTGGTTGCTCGGCGCTGATTGGTTTATGGTTGGGGAAGAGGAGTGATCTTCTTGGCGCTGCTTGGTTAACGCGGGGTGATCTGACCAGGAATCAAGTGAGGAGGAGAGGTAGGCGAGGTGAGAGAGAGGACTTGGTTAGAAGGTTCTGGAAGATCACCGGGTTTATTCATTTCAAGTCTACACATGCCGCGTGTAAATTATTTGATAAAGACCATTGTGAGCGTAGTCGTCTGGCTGGAACAGGCTAGACGTGCTGCTAAACAATGATATAAGCGCTTGTGATACAAGAAGATTTCAGGTATGCAACACAATTTCCTAGCAATTCGCCATACACTTTTACTTACATATACGGCACTAGCGTATTTTATTCAGGTACAAATAAGAATGAATTGGTAGACAGGAAAAATTTCGCTATAATGCAACATGAAGATTGGTTGCAGAGCAGGTGTTTACAAATTAATGATAGCAAAACAGAAGTTATAATCTTTCGACCAATACGTAAAATATAACAATCATGAAAAAGCCTTGTATTAACTCGTGTCCATTAGAAACCGTCAGTTGTTTCAAGACTTTGGATGTGTTTTTTATTCAGAAGATACGTAATGGACGAAAATGTCCACCATGTTATCGCGAAGGTATCACGTGTTAGAAGAGTGATATCGTCACCAGTATCCACTCCAAACCACGAGTCGAAGTACTAGTTCGAAACTCACATTCATTCTTATTAGAGCGCAGCTCTTAGGCGCCCGTTTCAGGCTTGAGCGGCACGTCGGCGATCGCCGTCGGGGTCGGCGTCGGCGTAACCGCAAGGTTACGCCGAGGTTCATGACCCCAAGGTCACGTGACCTAGGACACGTGGTCCCCAGGTCACGTGACCCCCGGCCACGTGACCCCCCCGAGGTCATGTAGCCCTTCGAGGGGCGTGACCCCCCCCGAGGTCACGTGACCCCCCGACCAGGTGACTCCCCCGAGGTCACGTGGCCCCCAGGTCACGTGGCCCCCAGGTCCACGGGACAGCCCTGAGGTCACGTGACCCCCCCCTCACCGCCTTCCCTCCCCTCTCAAGAGCTGCACTCTAATTCGGCGTTATAGGGAGTTCTGAACGGCTTTCATTTTTAGTTTATTGTCATCCTATCTGAGGAACTGCAACATTGAGAAATCTGGAGAAGCGATATTTGTTAAAAATGTGCTGACAATCATTTCAAATGCTTCTTATCATTTCAATACAAAAGAACTATTTTTACGGTTTAATATACTGGGTATAAAAAATTGCATATCTACAAATTTGCCTCCTCTTCTAAAACTGAAAAGAAAATCATCTCACTTATCCTCTCCCCAGTGCCATTTGGCTGTTTATTCCACTCGACATGCTAAACGCTGAAAAGTTTTCACGGCGAGAAAATAACTGTGGTCTTCAAATAATGAAAGTATACGCTTCCTAAGTTAACAAATTGTCTAGATTAAATGAAATAGGTATGAAAATTATCTCACCCTTTGAACTTACGATGAATTTTATGAAACTGTTGAAAGTGATGTTACTGTTTTGTCCTATTCTTTGTTCATTTGTTGCTGTTAGTATTGCTCGTGCTACGATTAAAGTATACATAGGCAGCACGCAGCTGCAAACTGATATTGGCGCTCAAAGTCGGAAAGATTGTGCCGATAGCATATTTGATCCACGTAGATAATCGTGAAGTATCG
Source organism: Ixodes ricinus (assembly GCA_037355805.1). NCBI lineage: Eukaryota > Metazoa > Arthropoda > Arachnida > Ixodida > Ixodidae > Ixodes > Ixodes ricinus. The sequence continues at coordinate 4,010 of JAZHYW010047632.1, read as the reverse complement.
CAGTAACCGATCTTCAACGCACGCCGCTCGTTGAGCGTCGAGTATCGTTTGATCAATCGGCTATGCCGGCGAAATACTCCGATTTAAACCCAATACAAAACCACGATGGGATGAAAAAGGTGGAACGGGCATGGAACAAAAATTAAAATATTCAAATTTCGTTCGAAATGAGTCAAGCATGGCGGATAATAAACCGTAAATGATAATCGCACGTTCGCATGTTGAACGACTGGCTATATTACTGATTCCAACGGTGCACTGAGCGAGCGTTCTCGAAGAGAAGAAACGATAGCGGATGCGCTCTATGGGATCTCCGGCGCAAACAAAAGCAGAGAGAAAGATTCCCCGCATTCTTGTACGTAGCCAGGCTGGACGGGATTATGAGCTTTGCCTTTGGTATGCCGGTCAGTCGTTGCGCCGGTGTCAATGGCGATCGGCGATACAAACCGAGCCGCCCGAAGGTCGCCGTGGGGTGGCGAGCGTGTGGCTGGCCCATGGAGCACGTAGCTTCCACAGCACTGTCAGCTTAGGCTGAACGGGTGTGACAGTCGGCCTTTGTCCGAGTTTCGTGAGCGACAGGCAAGACCTTTCTAGGGGGAGCATGGCTGCATCCGCCGCACAAACGAGAGGTCCGAGAAAGAGGGGAGTCCACCCGCACATGAAGGCTCCACACATTTTTGCCACAGTCTTCTTTGGACTGTTTGGTTCAATGCGCTGATTGTGGGTGAGTAGATATAAGCTGCTAGCCGAAGATGTTGAAATGCCAAAGAGCGGCGACTGCTCCGAAGGAATCTGGGTCACGTCGCGACTGCGTAAAAGTCCCACAACGTTGCTAGATCACCCCGGTCAGGCCCGCATGCATCCACCAGGTGCAGGACATTGATGAAAGATCGTTTATTTAGCTTTAAAAATAAGTTGTATTGTGCCTTTCAAACGGAAGACTGGTATTTACGAGGTTGAGTGAAACATGCGGCACGTTCAAGCTAGAAATGAGCTCTGGAATTTCGTTTCCTACCCCTTTAAGCAAACCGGTATCTGCTTACGGTTTGCTCCCATAGGCAGCACGGACAACGAAGCGATGGAGCCAAGCTGCAGTGTCCATCTCCTACGACCTCGCCTTCTCTGTTAGGAGGATATCGCCAGTAGAATTTCATCTCCGATAGTGGTCCCTTTGCAATCCAGATGTGCCGGCGTGGAAGCCTTTCCACGCCAAGTGCTTGCGCGCCATAGCGTCGCTTCCAACAAAAATAGAGAAAAAGCTCGACACATTGTTCCGGTTATCAGCGTGATCGGTTTGGACTCAACTACCAGCTCCACCGCCCCGGCAGAGCTGCGAAATGGCTTTGTTCTCGTCGCTCAAAAGAGGATTATGGGAGGGTTCTGGGCTCTGCCGGCCATCGCCGGCGCCTTGTCCAATTTTACCGGATTGAAAGAAAAACTGCGGTGGAAAGAACCTCACTTTAGGCCGCCTGCTACTAGATTCATTTGGCTCGGTTCTTCGCGTTCCGGATTTCTCGTGCGATACAATCTTCCAGATAGCAGGCCAGACTGTTGATATCGTCATTAAAAACGAACATGCCATATCGTCGATTACAAAACGAAATATGCCGCGTGGTCGTGCCCATAGTGTCGCGATACAATCATACCTGCAAGCCGGGAATGGCGTTGCGTCCTAAATAGCCGCCCCTCAGTGCCTACTTTTCAGTTCCCGCGAAGCAGCGCTGAAAATAAGGCTAGGCCTAAGCAAGTGTCTGATCTCCTTGTGCGAAAAAAGAAATCGAGATGAGCCAGTTCCCGATACCATCAGCAGCCGACGAGTCCCAACGTTTGCCTAGAGCACCGAATTTCAACGGTCACCCTGATTCCTAAATCGGTGTGCGTTTCGAAAATGGCACGTATCAGAGCATATGTTGTACTGCCGAAACAAAAATGATACAAATTCAGATAGTGTTGCGTCTCATATATGACTACTGTCCAACGTAGTTTTTGCCACAAAGCTATGCTTTAAAATTATTAAAACCTGTAACTCCATAATTACATATTATAATTAATCACTTCGCAAAAGTGATTAATCTGTAATTAGTTATTTAAATTGCCACTAAGTCCCTAGCATGTGTTACCGAGCACCGCATTCGTTCTTTAGATTTTGCTTTGTTCTGCTCAGACTAAACGCCGCCACCGCAGAATCACTCAAATACGTAAACGCTGTTGCACATAGTGCATAGGCCGAAAGTGCGCTGTTTGATTTTTGGGTCGTAGTGTATATATTTTTTACAAAATCATAAGATAGCATTGTTTTTTTCGAAATGACGCCACCCTATGTCAAGCGAAAACTGAGATAAAGTCGAAGTGTTTGCGTATCAGTGAGTTGCGCACTCGCGGCCACCTCCTGCTGCGTGTTCTTACCGTAATACATATGTGCCGATCCAAGTTTAAAAACTGTGAAATCGATGCACCGACGGGTATAGTCGCTTATTTGAAGCAGAGAATACCTTGTACTTTGGTTTCTAGATTGAATTAATTTAGAAAAAGAAAAAGAAAGCTTTTTTTTTAGTAGAGTCGTGCTTATAGAGTAGTTTCCTATATAGGACACACACCAAATACATGGTAATAAACTGTGACGTCTCCGAGTGCCGACTCTCTGCCAGTTCTCCGTGCAGATTTTTTGTCCGCTGCCCAACAGTAACAACGACCAAGGGTCTCATCGCAGCCAAGACAGCGCAAATCGAATGAACACCATAAATGACGAGCCAGGTGGAGTGTGTTGTTCGAGCCAAACAAAGAATCTTTCAGCGCGACTCTCGCTATCAAACAGTAATACGTGTCACGCCTACCACCAAAACGTCTGTTGTGTATTTTAGCTCTTACCGACGAAATTGCTCGCGATGTTTGTTTTATTTTGCGGAAAATCGGCCTCCCACCAGTTGATATGCAAAAGCGAATGTCAGAAATTTAGAACAAAATCGACGACCCTCACACGTATACATTCTCTTCCGCATTTAAAATAAGTAACATTTTAAATGCATCTCTGCAGAATGTCTGAATCCGCCAGATCACATCTACCCATCCTACTTCGAACAGAAAGAAGTGGCAAGACAATCTCTACTTCATGACGCTTCGGCAGCTTCGTCTGCCTCCGCATTTGCTAACTTCAGGCCTCACGCAAGTAACCGCTTGGAGGGTAAAAATCTTTCACTCCCATTTTCATGACCGCAAACGCCAACATAACGAATGGAACATCCTCCCATTGACGCTTCCATGGCGGTGAAAACTGAATGACTTCACACCCACCCGCAAAAATATCTAGGCCGCCAAACAAAAAGTAAAAAAAACAAAGTAAATACCTTTACTCGCATTTAATGCGACCCTCAATACGCCAACAAAGAACGGAACATCTCTCCTAAGGACGTCACGGGCGATGGACAACATATTACTCACTATCGCGACAACCCGTAAAGTATCTTCGCCCCCGCCCCCCCCCAAGCCCCGACAAAAACAAAAACGCAAAAAAAAAAAAAGATCTCTTTCGAGACACACACCCTCAAAATCCCGACTGTCAAACCGACGACCTGAAGATGCGGCAGTCCGGGGCACAATAACACGTTGCGCATCAAGAGCAGGTTTCGCGGCTAACACTCATAGATGGCGCCACCTGACAGCAGGATTTTTTGACGTTTTGATAGGCTACAAACTTAGTTAAAGATCGTCGCAATGAGAATCTCTGGAAAAAAAGATCTTATAAGAAGATATAATCTAAACGTCTTGGTCTTGAATAATATGGAGCCTAGAATTTGTATTTACCCCGCCTATGGTTGAAATGTTTATGAAGAACGAGACGGGAAAAGCCGTTCACATCTGTAAGTTCCGTAAAAGTTTTAAGCTTAAAAATCGGGAAATGTAGCGCCACATTACACTCAGCTATTTATCTTCGTCAAAGCCATTCCCAAGTCAATCCGTCCGGTGGTTCCGTGGGAGAAAATACTAAAAAGTTGCCATTGAAATTGCATAGG
>JAZHYW010047631.1:0-72878 GCA_037355805.1 Ixodes ricinus | reverse complement strand
AGACTGAAGGCCGGCTCATCTTCGTTTCCAAATGACAGAAACAACATCACACCGATAAAACTGTGACACATGATTGCTTGACATAGCTGCTCCTTGCTTTATCTGTCACACTTTGTAATGCGAACACAATTGTCCCAGTGTCGTGTCGTTTCTGTCGCTCGGGACGCAGATGTGTGAACCGGGCTGCACTCTGGCATGTGTAAAATGGTGGTCTCGGGAGGTTGTCGAGGGTACTCCCACATTCCTCTTTCGCGGGTCTCGGACAGCACTATCAGACCAAGTTCGTGACACCTATTGTCGGCATGCTTTCGTCTCCGCCCTGCTCTGTCAAACTGAGTGCGCAGACACGCCAACTCCGTCTTTTGCTGTGCAAGGGCGATTGCCAGCTTAGCGAAGACCGTTCAGAAATTGTTCTTCTCTACGTCACTTCAAGGCAGGGTTCACAGGCCGGTTCAAATCCATTTCTCCAGCTTCCCGAATCCACAATGCAAATACACAAACACGAACGCTAGTATTTACATTTAAAAGATAAGAAAAGCTCGTGAAAATGTGGCTTGCGGGTATTACATATAAAAATGATTAACGCAAAGAAAAATATGTAGAAGAAAGTGTGGAAAGCGACGAGCGTGGTACACGGTTGAACGGGACATTTAACAGGCGGTGAGTTGAGCCACCTTTTCATTTGCTCTCCAACTAAGCACACGGTTTGCGGGAGAATTTTGGATTTGCCTATCTCGCTGCTATTTGTGTTTCCTGTTCCATTTTAAAATAACTTTTTATAGTATTGTGCATTAAAAAGTATGAATATACAAAACATATCTTTCTGACACTTTTTCTGTTTATAAAACTTGTTTATCTTTTGAAATATGTGTTTTTCTAACGTATGTTACATGACCTTATTTCAACTGAATTCTGGAGGCCTACTGCCCGTCTAGCACCGGACAACTAAGTGGATCTCATTTACAGTTGGGAAGTTCTAACTGTCATTGGCTTAATGACGGTTGAGAGTGCTTGTGTAACTAGGATATTAGTCTGACCAATCATTGCATCAGTTTCAATCATGCTCCTCCAGCTGTGACCAAAGAATAACAAATAAAAAAACAATGGCAATTGCTTGTGCATGCTAACTGTGCCACACTTTGTACAAATTCCTTTAAGGTGGAAATGTAGCCTTCTAGGTCTTCAAGGAAAATGAAACACCTGTGGAACAATTTTTGGTGTAAATAATGGAATGCAGACTTTCTAGTGAATGTTGTAGGGAGAGATAACAAGAAAGAAAACTGCCATTTAATTATGGTTATTTCTGAAGGTATCAGGGACAGAGGCACGTTTTTAACAGCACAGATGTACTGCTCTTTTAGGTGTGAAGAAAAAGGTCGCCGCAGCTGCCCAAACAGCAAAGCATCGAGATCTGCTGAAGTGGCTTCGGACCATTGTACGTCACATATACTGGTGTGCTCGCACCAGCGAGGGTGATGGCCAGCTGCTCCTGGCGAAGTGGACGTCGTTAATGCGGCACATAAGCAACGTTCACCACCACCCCAACCCCCTCCATCCAGTCTGTGGCCACCCTGTCATCGAGGATCGCCTGTGGCTTGAGGAAGGCAAGTTTTCTTTAAATACTCTGGACTTTCTGAGTATTAAACAGTTATTCTACCCTGCTCAGGCTCGGAGATCTTCAAGAAACTTGAGGGCATTCTGATGTCGCCCCACCTCCTCCGAGACATCCCGTGGCTTTCACCAAGGGAGCAGACCTTTGGTCTAGAGTCGTTCCACGGGAATCTTATCCACTTCGCTCCAAAGTCCAGCAAACTTACGTACGAAGGAATGCAGGCACGGTGAGCAAACCGAAAACTTAAAATTTGAACACTGAAGCTGTGCAGCGGGCAGCTCAGCATATTTTAACAGGGGCTTTTGTTGCACATTCTACCATACCGTCGTGTTTGGAATCCCAGTGTGCATGCCACGAGTCGCATGGAGCAGAACACTTTCAACTGTGCCGGTCCAACGGCAGCAGAAAGTACACCAGCAGAGCGGACAAAGCAGAGGATGTGATTAACAGCACTGGTTAATTACTATTAAATCAAAATTTGAATCCCTGAATATTTCGCGTAACGTGGGTTCATAAACATGAGGAAGATACACAGCAAGGGGGACGGACAAGGTGTAAACATACCACAACCACTTAAACCTCCGTGATGGCATAATGGTTTTGGCCTACGAGTAAATCTCTAGAAGTTCGCTTGTCCCCTAGCGGGCAGCTGCTGCAGCACTTGCATGGCTTCCGAGACCCTGGCCCCAATCTCGGAGGCCATGGCTTGTGGCCACAGGAGACTTGCTTGCACAGCCCTCAGCAGAGGGCTGGATTGTCAGTCGGTGAATCAGCTTGCTCGGCTCAAGCGTGAGTTCCAATCCCGCCAGTGCACAGATTTTTTCTATCAGTCAAATAAGAAAACCGATGCCTAGATCGACTTCGAAACATGGAAGGTTTTGAAATGAATTTTAGTGGTGTTTTCCAATTGGATACGTCATCGGTTTGGCATGAACAATAAAGCATTTCTTGCTGAATCCTGGGTGCAGTAGTCCAGTGTTCACAATCTTTTATTCTGAAGTCTGAACTTAAAAGTAAATTGCATATTGTTACAGCACCTACATTGCAGCGATCCATTATAACCACAATGCGGACAGGGAGGTGATGCTTGACGAGGACGGCAATCCAAAGTTTCGACAGCAGTGTTCCAAGGCGGAGAAGCGTTGGACAGTGAAACCTGCCAAAGAGATGGTGACGTACGGTGAGGCATCTTTCAGGCCCTTGTAATGAATAGGAAACAGTTAGTTATACTCAAAAGACCTCACAGCTGAAAGTGAAGCTGTCCTCGCAACATAATATTTGTTTTACAGGCTATGTCCGCAAGCTGGTGGATGCCGTGCTTGAGTGCAACATGAGGTGGCCATCCTATGCAGTAGCTGAAGAGGCCACCTACCGTCCGACCCACAGCACCCTTGGCAGCAGATGTGGTGCCAAACCAACCCAGGAGGAAGCCATCGAAGCTCACCGGTCGCGATTCAAATGTCAGCCCTAGAGTTTGACAACTAAGACAATGTACTGACTGCTTTTTCTAGGCATTTGTCAAACACATTTTAGTGCAGCATTTTCTTTGTTTAGAGTAGTAGCCGTACTACCTGTGGTCAACTGTTCTTTCGGTTTGATCCTTTCTTTGAATTGTGTAACTTCATCCTTGCGAGTTCTCACACACTGGCACTTTTACGAATATGCTGTTATTTCTTGGATCAAATTTTTTTATGTTACTGCTTTGACTACATTATGCATTACTTTTCTTTTTGAGGGGGGAAGGGGGAGGTGTCAGAAAGAACCCCTATCACTTTTTTTAAATATATTTTCTTGTGCAATATTGTTTTGAATTGTGTAGCTTCATTCTTGCAAGTTGTCAAACACTGGCACTTCTACAGATATGCTGTTTCTAGGATCAATTTTTTTTTAATGCTGCTTTGACCACATTATTTTGGGGGGGGGAGGGGGGTTGCATCAGACAGAACCCCTGTCACTTTTTTTGTATTTTTTGTGCAATATTTTTTCAAATTGTGTAACTTCATTCTTGCGAGTTGTCAAACACTTGCGCTTCTATAAATATGCTGCTGTTTCTAGGATCAACTTTTTTTATGTTACTGCTTTGACTACATTATGCAGTATTTTTGTGGGGCGCGTAAAAAAACTTGTCACTTTTTTAAATATTTTTGTTGTGCAATATTGTATTTTTCTGGTGAAATTGAAACCTATGCTACGTTTTTGTTCTGTACTTTCTTGTTTGTTAATTACACAACAAACTTCCTAGCTAGTACAATAAAAGTGGCAGCCAGTTGTGAGGCAGTGGACGCTGTTTTTTGTTCCGTTTATCTGACACACCTGGCCAACCTACCTAGAGTGCAAGGCTCTTACACCGCGTCAGGCATACACAGAATTCGCATTCAAACCTGAAGCATAATCGAATCAGATCCTTCAACACTGGAATAGAACAGCTTACAAGCCTAACAGTAGCTATAGACATTTTCATAAATTGAGAATGCGAGCAGTCTCAGATTTAGTTTCTCCAGTGGTGTGCACATTTTTATGACGAACAACACGGCTCTCAAATTCATAAAATGGAATACATAAACATACGAGGAGGTTATTTTTTACTTACCCTAGGCCCATGAGAACATCCTGTACTCTGATGAGGGGAAAGCATCTCGAATCGCTCTCAAAACGCAGCCTGGCAGCCTTTGGCGATTTCCTCCTCCAAGGTAACCCCACACCCACCATACAAACAATCTATAGGCCGTGTACCTGAGCATCCTGAAAATTAAAGCAAAAACACGCTTCCAGTCGATTTTTTTTTTTTTATCGGGCGTTTTTGGTTGTGATTATGTCTACTTAGCTTTACCGCTTGTCTCACCGCACCGCACCACGCATTTACGAATTCGGGAGGGTATACACAACATCGACGTAAACATCCAGCGATACCCGCCTCACTACAATTTTTTTCCTGCAAAATGGAAAAAAGCCGGCGAGGCAATTTTGTTTGCCAGTCATGCGCTGGAAATCGCTAATGAAAAACTTTACCCACCGGTTGTCGTCGGCGCACTCTAGGTACGTTGGCGTGTAATGACTGACGTGGCGCACATGCACTCTTAGCTGTTCTCTGTGCAGGCACAGGAGTGGGAACAGCTCATGCCTTGTGATGCAGTCGTACTCGCAAAATGGGTCCATGGCTGTCACCTCCCGGCAGCAAAGGTCCTCGTCTCCTAGCTGGGGTTGGCACTCGCCGCAGTCACACCTATGGCATATAATGGGTTTAGTGGACACACTCCATCTCGCTGCAATAAAGAGTTCAGTCAGATTTCCTTACCATTCAGCTTCAGAGTGCGGAAGCCGCACCTGCCAGCTCGGGCTGATCTGGACGTGTGGATCACGCGGCAACGCCGGTGGATCGAAGGCGAAAGGGGAATCGTCGAAGTCGAATTCCAGGTCGCTAGGGTCTATGTCTGACGACATGCTGCATTCCGAGTCTGACATTCTTGTTCACGACGGCTGAACGTGCACCTTTCGCCAGCTGACAAGGCGTTTATCCTTCGCGCGGTTCGCGGCGGGCGGGCAGGATGGGAATTGTCAGCCCACCCGTGACGTCACGCTTGGGTGGTAGGGAAAAACTAGGGAAACGCTAGGGAGAATACAGGTCACCGCAACTTTGGTTTGGTGTCTCACTAATTGTGGGTTTTTTAATTACCTAGAGTGAATCTGGGAAAACCATGTAGCATTTCGGAATCGGGAAACCACCAGCTTTCAGACGACACTCATGGTTTACATAGCTCAAAAAGTCGGCGGAGTTCCCCTTTAAGGACTTTTCTCCAAACTTTCGTATTGTTTATACAATATTCCCGTCTTTAGCATGCACCGACATTATAAACAGGGTGTTTTTTCTTCCAAAATGTCAAACAGTCAAAACCTAAAAAATTACTGGAAATAAAAAAAAAATATTCCTGCAGAATATTTTTGTTGATTACGGCAAACGTCAGGGCATGCGTATACAAAAAATAAGCGGCTTAATGAAATAAATTTGCGACTATTCCTTTTAGCTCGCACACTTCAATTGAAAATGTGTAGCCCGTCAATATTATAGCTGAAATAAGTTGTTAAATTTTAGAAGAATTCTTCCACCTGTAGTGTCGTGACGATTGTGTGTAATTTCCACGCGATAACTCCAAGATATTTTCTTCTGAAATTTTTCGACGCATTTGGTCTGTATTAAAGATGGGCTACAAATCTCTAACAGAAATATGCCACATAGTTAAAGAGTTAGTGAATTTTATGTAATTATCAGCCATTAATTCTCTCTGTGCGCTCGTGCTCTGACATCCGCCACGATAAATAACGTAATTTTTCAGAAATAAGTAATTTATTTTAAGTGCCGTTTTAATTTTTAATATTTGACATCTTGGAAAAAAACCTGTATATCGTAACATATATTTCCGCTTAGTACATTTTTCACTATGCAGCATACTTTTTTAATTTGAACAGGTAAAGAAAAAGGGGCTGAGTGGTACGCAGGGAGCTGCCTTCATGGTGTGTAAGTGTATCAGGCACTATGGACAATAGATGGTAAGGCTCAGTTCAATTCAATAGATCCTTTTACGAATTCAGTGCCATATTGTGGCTCAAATATCACTCTAAATTTGCTTATGCTAATGGTGATCAAAATCCAGTACTTATTAGTCAACGCAGACGTAGGAAAGTTAGGGTGTTCTTCGCTGTATAGTTATTTTTTTATTTGTTTCAGTTTCGATGGTGTCAAGAAACTACCCCACAGTTCAAGGCGCTTAGTTGTAAAATTCTTGATAAAATTCTTTACATTTGAATCTCACTAGTGGATTGGGAAGTGCCGAAGTTGAGCCTTTCAAAGATTTACATGAGCCTCTCAAAATCGTCGCGCATAGAAGGTTACAACACTCGTCACGGCGACACCGAACAACAAACATTACAGCGAACAAACGTCTGGAATGTTCAGGCGCCCGTCCTGCCTCACCAGCCATCAAAGGCCTCCATTAGCATGTACAGACGATATGCACTTGATGATGATAGTCATCGAAGTTGCTAGGCTGAAGTTCGCAAAAGGGTCTATTCAATGTATATTTTCCACGTGATTTTCAACAGGTGACCGCCGTAGCGAAGTACGCTAAGAGCCTAAAATTTGCCAATTCACTTTTTAGTTATGCTTTCAAGGGTTATGCTACATTCCAGTATTGGCGGCAATTACTATTAGTAGCTAGACCTAATAAAAAAATTGCAAAAAAGCTTTTTTACATATGCATTGATCATTTTTTGCGTTCCTTCGCCCGAAAAATTGCAGGCAAAAGGAGTGTAATAAGTTTTGCCCCAATGACGCTTACAGCAGTGAAAGTTTCGTTTCAGTCACGCCATCACTATCTTGGCAGTGCGCCGTCGGGAGCATCGTCCAAAGACGCACCACTGCGATAGTGACGACGTGACTGAAACTTCGAGGTCGCTCTTCTAAGCGTCATTGTTTACAGGGCTTGTGGCGATCCTTTTGTGCTCAATTTTTGAGTCGGTTAAAGCAAAGCAAACACTGAATCATGAACATTATCAGATGAATATCTAAAAAAAACAATATTAATAAAAAATCTTTTTACCAATTTTATCTTATCAGCAACATTACCGTGATGGTTACTCAATTATATATTCTCCTCCGAGCCTCATGAATACATCCTGGAGGTGGCACCCATGTAACTCTTACCTTTTGAAAACAATTTCTTCGAGTTAAAATGAAGCACCATGTACATGGCGACGGAGTGCGCATTTCATTATTTAGTGCACCACATTAAATACTTTGTATCACTAGTGCAAAGGCAATTTAACTTTTTTGACTGTCTCAGAAATTTGTAGCCATCGCAGGTATCATAGGTGACTCACCTCTAGTCGTAAGAAAAAAAAGAAAATAGAATGAGCGTCATCAGTATGGGATCCCGGTCATGCAAATATGATTCATAAAATGGAAGTCATTCAAAACCAAGCAGCTCACCTCATTCCGCATTGTACGGCGAGTGTGACTAACATGAAAGCAACCTTAATTATCATTACCTTATTTGTCTTCCCGTCATAAAAAATGGTTGTTCTGTTCATTCTTCAAAGCTTGATCATCATAACTCATTCCTCCGCCAGAAACTCGTCCTTGAACCGTCTTATCACTCAGATCGCGTTGATCACATTTATGATGTTGGCATACCAGGCGTTAACACTCACATATCCCATCTCATTTATGCGTCGATCATCGGATGTAGGAAAAATTGACTCCAAAAAGATGTCCGCAGGTAATTAACGCCCCTGGAAAAAATTAGGCCTCGAAAAAAGGTCCCCGAAAAAGAATGGCGCAATGCGCAATGCGAAAAAAATGGCAAGTACAACAAACGGCCCCAGGGGCAAGAGAAATATATTTCCCATTAGGAACCAATTTTGAAATGGTAGATACTAATCTCGCGAATTTCCTCTTCATAGTAATCCCATTATGGTTAGAAGTGCTGCCATTGTTTTATTTTGTAATGAAAAGAAACAATGAGTTCCCCTTCGACACTGTGGGGCGAACATTACCAGTGCACGCAGAAACATAAGAATCGAATGGAATGGCCGAGAGCACGCTGAAAGTCCTCAATTTATGTAACCCCAGCGGCATACTCCTCACAAAGGTTTCTGAGACTGCGTAGCATTTCGACGAGCGTTGATTTGTTCCTCCATTTGAGAGGAGCGTCGACTCGGTCCTGGTCCATTTCTATAGTTACGTTCAATTCCTCTGAGCATAACGCGTCGATGACCTTCCACACAGTTGGATGGCTCATGGCTATGACCGGCAATGCTGCCAAACCTCCGGTTTTATGCTTCACGTGAATGTGTTGAAGTGCATTCCTTTATATTCTTGTTCTTGTTTTTTATTATTACAAAAATACATACAACGCTTTAAATAATAATGGAAGTTAATATCTTTCATTATTAAAATCTATTCTACGGGAACTGCCTTTTTTTCCGTACTCTTTGAGACGATTTTTTTCTACTTGAAACTTGGGACCATCCTTTACGGGATCATTTTCTCTGGAACCCTGGAACATCACTTGACTGAAATCACCTACCCGCTTCAAAGCCATCAACGAACTCTTACAAACAGCACACTTAGTTGATTTAATTGCTATCTTCTTTCGTGCGTTTACTCCACCCTGTAATGTACCATGCACCTTGAAGCTAAGTAAAAAAATAAATACACAAATAAATAAATAATATATATATAATTAGAGTATAAGGCTGGCTTTACCCCTTTACATGGAAGCACTGTTGGGGGACAGGCGGCTTCCAATCTATCAAATTTGTTCACAACCTTCTTGGTATTACCTCACCAGCAGTTTATAGCTGTCTTATGTAAGTTATAACGAGATCTAGATTAAGCCTTTTCAATTCCCACCTGTTCCGTGCTTACATTACTACTTTCTCATTTTTGATGACGAAGCACGGAAAAATTGTTGCTCACGTAAAACAGACATCCTTAGCGGGCATCAATAGTGTTACACCACTGATGTTTGTATAAACACGCTGCCAGAAAAAGAGGTCAATCTACACGGGCGAGAAATCCGCTTAGGGACGTGTGTGACGGCACCAACAAGCGGAACACCCTCCTCAGCTTCGTCCTTCACAAGTGCGAGGTGCTGATGAAACCAATACCACCAAGAAGACAAGGCGTGTGTTAAATTACTACACGGTCTTCGTGGTCTTGGAAAACGGTAAAAGTATTTAAAGGTATGCTGAACCAAACATTTCAGTAATCTCCCAACGAGCCAGTAGCCGCCGGTGTGCGCGAGCACATGCAACGAAATTGACGTTATAGTCCTCCATTCACGCTTAAGATGAGAGTGAAATGTGTGGGCTCCAGGGGAAAGGAGAATAAAGACAAGCTTTTCATTTCCACATTGGGGTCTGGTGTGAAAGATAAGCTATCAATTGGTCTAACACGCACGTAGCTTTCACTTGTGGAGATGAAAAGCCTGTCTCTATTCTTCATTGGCCCGAAGTTCATACATTACACTGTCATCTTAAGCAACGAAATTGATGATGACATCAATCTCGGGGAGTGTGCTCGTGCACACAGGCAGCTGCTGGCTCGTGGAAAGAACGTGCGCCCTTATTATGGACACTTAATTGTTTGGTTATGTATCCCTTTAATGAGACAAGGCCGCTTTGAGCATTACCCTGTGCTAGATTCAAAAAAGTGATCGAAGCGAGCACCACGGGCAGCTTTTCGTGCACCCCCGGGCTGCTCTCAAGCCCTCGTTGTCATTGGATGAGAGGCTGTTGAAAATATTCAACAGGCTGCCACCGCAGTGAGACGGCGAGCGCTACCGAAGAAAACAGCTGTGTTACTTTTCGCTATCTGGATTATGGAAGTGGAAATCTATCTGGATTCTACCTGGATTTGAGGTGTTCATAAATTATTCATTTTTCTGCAATTTCGATTTCAGGTTTCCAGAAACAACTTCAGTTAGATTTCCAATTCCATAATCCAGATAGTGAGACGTTATACTGTTTTTTTTGTGTTAGGGAGACAACTCGAGTAGATAAAGTAGTTGCACAGGTCGTCGCATCGCTTGTCCACTTGCCAATTTCACGTCGCGTTGATCGGGCATGGAAGTCCTGGAAAAGGGTGTACTCCTAGTTATACATTCAATTTTCCACACCGTTCTACGACGCATGAATGATAACAACGTCTCCTACATTTAGGTTGTTATTTTATTGTGGCTTCGCGTGGTGTGCTGAACGAAGTTGAATAAACTCGATCATCCATCTCTTCTAAAACTGTGCAACCACTCGTTGTCTGTAGTTCCAGCGTTTTGAGAGTCCCTCTGGTTTTCAATGTTCTACCTTAGCTTCTGTGGATGACGGCAGGGTTACAAGTCATTTTGCCGATCAAGAAGTAAGCCGAAGTTAAAGCTTTCGGCTCGTCGTGCTCTGAGTGCATAAATGCCAATGGTTGTGAGTTCACCGCGGCTTCGACTTCTTGTATCACCGTTGTGAGCTCTTCGAAGCTTAGAGTACTTCCGCAAAGCATTTTTCGAAGACACGATTTCACATTACACACCAATCCCATAAACCTTCCCACCAGGGTGCTCGTTCAGCGCTAACTTTATATGACATGTTATGATGGGCAATGTAATCTTGAACTTCCTGGTGGCGTAAGACTGCCCATACATCCGTGATAACATTAGACATCATTTTGAAGGTCAGAGCGCTGTCTGAGAAGATGACCTTTGCCAGACCTCTTCGCGCAACAAAACGACGCAGTGCTGATACGAAACTTCAAGAAGACATGCTGGGGACTTCAAGATGGATTGCTCTTGTCACAGCGCACGTAAAGAGTGATGTAAATACTCTTTGCAGGGTCATGTTTTTGGTATAACGTGGACCTGCGAAGTTTGCTCCTACTATCTCAAAAGGGTTTGTTGACTTGATACGATCCGTAAGGAGAGGAGATGTGAGTGCTGATAAAGTGCTTGAGACCGACATCTCAAGCATGTAGGGCAGTTGTGTATACGTTTCTTCACCAGTTGCTCCCTCGAATGACCCAGAATCTTTCCCGTAGCTGCGTTAGCGTTTCAGCAACTTTTTTCGTGTAAAACCCGTTGATGTGCACTTAAGACTATCAAGTCGGTTAGACGGTGGTGGGCTGGAAAAATGATAGGACGATTTATGACTCAGTTGACTTCAATTCTAGGAGTAGCCGCCCACTCGCAACACACTTTTGTCATCAAGGAATGAATTAAGCTCGGCTATTTTGGAGCTTTCACTGACTTTCCTTTTTCAGCTGGTTACGCCATTTATTTGGAAAATTTGGTGGTTTGAGCATTTGTGATTCAGTACTTTTCTGCTCGGGTTAGTTCGTCCGCTTGAGGGGTGGTTTGCTGACCTCTTTTCTACTTAGAATTTTTTCGTAAAACGAAGCATCCAAGCAGTAATTCGGATTACTTTCTGCACACTGCTGTAGCGATGGAGATCAAGAAATGGTTCAAAATATCTCGTTCTAGCTGGTAGTGCAGCAGTAGATATGCATCCTTTCTGCACCCCCCCCCCCCTTCCAGTGTTTTCTCGAAGATGTGAGCTGGCCATTCCGAAATGTGTCCTTGGAGCCACACTGGGCCTTCCCACCAAGCCTGAGTATCTCTAGTTTTTCGACTGAGATACATCTAGTGAGTAAATCGCCCGAGTTATTATTCCCAGGGCGGTGTCTGAAGGGGAATTCACCGTCAGCTGGATGGATGCTAACGGCTGTGCGTTATATAACAGGCGGTAGCTTGCCCCACCTAGCCTAGAAATTAAGGACAAAAAGCATATATTCTTTCCTTCGCCAATTCGCTTACCCTCTGCGATTTTGTAACTATCATTATGCTGCGTGAGATATTACCAGGATGGCCTTTGGATGATCGGGAGAAAAAACTAAAACACCACGCCCCGCCTCTTCTCCCGGCGAGGGACTCGCCAATTTTCCTCTGGTCAAACCTAGTTGGTGTTACACCGGCCCCGGGCCCACTGGGAGACAGGATGGAGACTTTGGGACAGAGCCACGCTGGAGGGAGTCCAAAGTTTCCTCTGCCCCGCCTGTCCCCAGCTGTGTCAGTTAGTTATAGGTTATTCAATTCGCCCTAGATAATTTCCACCAGTCTTCCAACCTCCTCTTGTTATTAAAACGCACTTATCATCCATTCTTCCATTCTCGTTTGCGAACCCGAGTGCTCCGGCTAAATTCGTCGACCCCCCCCCCCTTTCCCGAGAGGGTGGGAGCAAGCAGTGTGCACCTCAACGCCACATGTTCTTTTGTCTTGTCTTCCCCTTGCCACACGGCATACCGCGTACCCATTTTGTCATACTTTGTCCTATATGTCCTAGTCCTCAATACTCCCGTTCTAGCCTCGATAAGAACGAGCTCCCGCGTGAATTATCATGTCCAATATTTTTTCCATATTTCCTGTTTTCGTTCCCTATACAAAGTTAAAGCTGATTTTTTCTGCATTCTTTCCTCCCACATCTCTCTTTCAGATTCTTTTACATCCTTTTTAACGGAGGTATCTGCTCTGAACCAGCTCTTGACTGCTGGTATTTAAGTTTCAGTTTTGGGTTCGGTTTGTTCATTTAGTGTTAAGACGTTTTATGTATAGATGCTTATATCCCTTTCTCGCCCATCGCGTATCTTGAATGGTGTCTAGCCTTTGTTAAAATTTCAACTTACCGATCGCCCCTCTAGCCTCGAAGGATGACCAGCCAATGTCTTCCTGCACTACTTCATTTGGCGTGTTCCCATGCGGCCTCAGTGCCAGACTGCCCACGCTCCTCTGCCGGGTTTCTAAGCTTCGACTTGAGCTCAGAGTTTATTCCTCTAACAACATTATATATATTGTAATTCCATAGTGCCCTATGCTTCATATTTGCTCCACCCCTTCTTCGTTTTTTAGCTAATTTTCTTCCTGCTCTTCTAAGTATTGTTTTCCCTCATTCATCCATGCTCCTAGATATTTATACTTCTCTACGTGCTCTATTAAAACGTCTTGAGTTTTCAGCGGGCCTCCCTTCTCATCGTTATAATCTATTATTCCCTTCTTGTCGCTAATAAGTTTCAGTACCAGAGAGTCTTCGTTCTCTCCACATATCTTATTATGCTCCAGCAACCTATTCCGGCTATCTGCTAACAGTCCAAAGTTGTCTGCGTAGAACATTCCTGGTATAACTTGGTTTTCCTTGCCCCTCTCTCTCGATATAGGGCACATCGAAACCTAAATACCTAAATTGCACTCTTCTAATTTATTTTCCATTCTACACAGCGATATCATGAAAAAGTGTGATAGGGTTCAATTCTGCCAGGGCGCTCATTTTTTTTTCTGCTGGTTCCGTTACTTCTGCTTTCCACGTTATAACAGCCTTATGATTTGTGTATACCTGTTGTAAAATCATAATCACATGTGCATCTAAATCATACTTTCTCAGATGTACGCAGAGTTTTTCTTGACTCACATTGTCGTACGCCCCTTTAATGTCTATAAATGATATCAATAATGCTTTTTTGCTCATTGGTGCCACCTCTATATATTGTGTGATGATCAATAGGTTGTCATTTAATCTCATATCGCTTCGGCCATTTACTACCTGAATCACTAGTCTGTACAGAACCGAAGTTAGTGTTATTGGGCGGTGCGATGTTATTATCCCCTTATATCCCTTGCTTTTGTAAGTAATCTCATTCTGCTTAGTTTCTAATCATTGGGTACCTCTCCCCCTATTATTATATTATCAGTTGCCTGTCTTAACGTTAATTCGCTTTTTGTTCCTAGTTTCTTGACTATTCTCATTCCTAGGTCATCAGGAGCTGTCACTGTTCCAGCGGGTTCTTTACTTCCTTTTCTGTACCATTCCCCCATGGTCGTCTCAGTTGTCTCGTGAGTGTTCTCGTCGTGTGCGGCGTTGCTGTTTGTGTCCTGTCCAATCTCGTTTGGTTCATGTTCTGCTAATGTTGCCTCGATTGTTCGTCTAACAACTTCCTCTGCCTCCTCGCCCTCTACACTAATCATCTCGTGTGTGGCTAATGAACCATGGAGCCCTTCTGATGTTACTTCCCCGGTGCATTAATGTGCTCCCAGAGCATTTTTGCCGCATTCCTATTACTTTGATTTACCTCCATCATCCACTGCATTCCATTTCCACCAATCTTGACCTTGATTAGAGCAGATGCCTTTTATTAATGAATTTTATTTTGATGCTACCTCAGCGAGTGTGTCCCCCTTTTTCTTCGCCCATCAGAATTCCCTTGAGGCCTTTTGTCGCCCTGCTATGGCCGCCTTAACTTCACTGTCCCACCAGCTCTTTGGTGTGTATTTCCTTCCCTTTCTGCCTTTTCGTTTAATTTTGAACTTCTCTAACTTTCTTTTAAAAGTGTTTACCAAATCGTCATATGTCCATCCTCTCTACTATTGTCTGGATACTCAATTCGTTCGGATAATTCTTGTAGTTGGGCATTGTTTAGGGTCGACATACATCCTCGTTCAAGAATTTGTGTCTTTTTCTGCTCTACCTAACTTTATTTTATATTGCTTATGATCATTTCCTAAGATTTTTGTGCCTTCCTGATATATTTCCATGTGTCCTAATCTGTCATACAAATTGCTAGACATAAACCAGTAATGAACTGTTCAGTGCGAATTGTTTCTCTCCTACGTTATTGTTTTCGTCCCATTTTTCATGGGCGTTAAGAAGCACTAGATCAAGTGCCTCAAAGAATTCTTGTAGCATCCTCCCTATAGAATCTATATATCTGTTAAAGTCTACGAAGTGTGCGTTCATGTCTATGAAGATAATTATTTCTCGATTAGTGCAAAATTCTCCAAAATCTTTGGAAGTAGATATCAAGTGCTGTGCATCTTCCTCTGTTTATTCAGGTTCTGTTTTCAAATATACAAATCCTATGAGCGTGTCGAAACCTCTGATATTACATTTTACCCACATGTGTTTCTCTGCAGCTTTCCCTCATCCTCTCCCAGCCCTCTCCTTTCACTAGCACTTCCAGTCCGCCTCCTTTGCGTTCCCCTTCACATCGATTGCATCCCACCCCCCCCCCCAAAAAAAAAAAAAAGAAAAAACAAATGGCCAAGTAGGGTGGCTCTTCTATATCTCCAACACGCGTCTCTACCAATCCGTACACTACAAAATCTTCATAATTGCGTTGTTCCGTAATTTGGTCCCGCCTTTATTATACTTCGTTTCAGCTTGGGTCCAGACGCAGCCGATGCTACGAGCGTGGGCGTGTGGCCCTGAATAGTGCTTGCATTGCACGAGCGCGCGTAGTCGGCAGGACTCTGGAGGCCCGGAGCTCGCGGGAAGCCAGCATCGGCTGCGTCTGGACCCAAGCTGAAACGAAGTATAATATTCTTCTCCCCCCCCCCCGGCATGCTTGTAAATACCATATTGCCAACGCAGGAACGGATCCCGTACAGGTACGGTCGGAACTTGGTTAACGCCCAGATGACAGCGAGACATTCCTTGTCGGTCGTTGAGTAATTTTTCTCTGCCTTGGACAGTGCCCGGCTTGCGTAAGCGATCACCCTCTCTGCTCCGTCTTGTCTTTGGACGAGTACCGCGCCGAGTCCGGCGTTGCTGGCGTCCGTGTGAACTTCCGTTTCCGCGGCTGGATCGAAGTGTCCGAGGATAGGGGGCGACTGGAGTCTTTCCTTCAGTTCGTTGAACGCTTGTTCTTGCTCCTCCCCCACTGGAAGTTCACGTCGTCCTTCGTGAGATGCGTGAGCGGTGCAGAAATCTTGGCGAAATCGCGAACGAAACGCCTGTAGTAAGCGCACAGTCCAAGAAATCTTCTCACGGCTTTCTTGTCTGATGGCTTCGGAAATGCGGCGACAGCGGATGTCTTTGCCGGGTCAGGGCTTACACCCTCAGCGCTCACGACATGGCCCAAGAATTTAAGCTCGCCGTAAGCGAACTGACATTTTGACGGCTTGAGTGTCAGTCCAGCATTCTGGATAGCCTGTAGCACGGCTCGCAGACGTCTCAGGTGCTCGTCGAAGTCGCTTGCGAATACCACGACGTCATCGAGGTAGACGAGACAGCTTTGCCATTTCAAGCCTGAGAGGACGGTATCCATTACGCGCTGGAAGGTCGCCGGTGCTGTGCACAGTCCAAACGGCATCACTTTAAATTCGTACAGTCCGTCCGGCGTGACGAAGGCAGTCTTCTCACGGTCCCGTTCGTCGACCTCGATCTGCCAGTACCCGCTCTTCAGGTCCATCGACGAAAAGTATCGGGCGTGGCGCAGCCGGTCCAGAGTGTCGTCGATGCGGGGCAACGGGTAGACGTCCTTTTTTGTTACGGCGTTCAGTCGACGATAGTCCACGCAGAACCGAAGAGTCCCGTCCTTCTTTTTCACCAGGACTACCGGTGAAGCCCACGGACTGTTTGAGGGCTGGATGATGTCGTCGTCGAGCATTTCTTCAACTTGCTTCTGGATGACTTCTCTCTCTTTCACCGAAACACGGTACGGCGATCGATGAACGGGAAGTGCGTCGTCATCAGTAACAATTCGATGTTTCCCGACCGTCGTTTGGCGTACCTTTGACGACGTGGAGAAGCACGCACTGAACTTGGCTAGAAGGTCACTGAGTTGTCGCCGTTGTGGGGTAGGCAGGGTTGGATCGATGTCGAACTGCGGAGGCGGCGTTGTCTCGTGTGGCCACGAAGAGAGGTCTTCTGATACTCCGGCGATAGCGGCTGAGTCGGGGAGTTCCTCGGCGTGACCCACGGCGGTGCCTTTCGTAAGGTGCTGAGCCTCCTGTCGGAAGTTCGTTACGAGCGCAACAGTGCGTCCGTCTTGGAGCTCCGCGATGCCTCTTGCGACGCCGATCCCTCTTCCTAGGAGCAGTTGGACGCTACCCTCCAGCAAAGCTTCTCCGCAGATGCCTTTTTCGGTCACGACAGGCACAAGTACACTCGAGCGTGGTGGCAAGTTCACGTGGTTGGAGAGTACACGCACTGTAGCTGACGTGGCTGCCAAAGTTGTGTGATCCTCGGGCATTACAACAGGTTTCCGCAGCCTCAACTCGTTGGCTTCCAGGTCGATGACGGCGCTGTACTCGCACAAGAAGTCCATTCCAAGTATAACGTCCCTCGCACAGTCCCGTAGAACGACGAACTTTACCGGACAGGTCTCGCCGTGAATCTCGACGCGAGCAGTGCATCTTCCGACTGGCGTGATGAGATGTCCCCCGGCGGTCCGTATCTGTGGGCCATCCCACGGCGTCGTCACTTTCCGAAGGCGTTGGGAGAGCCTCCCACTCAGGACGGAGTAGTCTGCTCCGGTGTCGACGAGAGCCGACGCGTCGTGACCGTCGATAACGATGTTTAGGTTATTCTTCACCGTTGCAGGAGCGTCGTTTCGGTCTCTGGTGGTGTTTGAGTGGGGGCCCTCCGACGTTCGTGGAGGATCTTGGCGTCGGTCGTCTTCGGCAACTCCACCTCCAGGGGTTGCCGCGCCTAGTTTCCCCGGCGAGGAGTGAGGGGTGACAGGCTTTCACGTCGGGGTCGGTGCATCGGTGAAGCTGGACGTCGTGGCGACGGCGACCGGGACACACGGCGGTACGCAGGCTCGGGGGACTGAGGTCGTCGCAGGTACTCGTCGATCTCCCGAGGGCGCTCACCATAACGGGGGCGCGGGTCGTTCGGGTGGAACCCACGCAGCCCGAGTCGTCGGTATGGGCATCGGCGGTAAGTGTGGTCTGCCTCCCCGCAGTGGAAGCACAGGGGGCGTCGGTCGGGCGTTCGCCACACGTCGGTCTTCCGGGGTGCGCGGGGCTCCTGGCAGGCGTACTGGACCGGGTCGTCGTGGCGTTCGTCGTGCTGCGGCGCAGGAGACTGACGTCGGGGAGGCGCGACATAGGCGCGAGGAGGAGGCGGTGGCCGTCGGGCCACTGCGGCGTAAGTCAGCGTGGCTTCTTCGGGGACTGCTACGCTGATGGGAGCCTCTGGTTGAATGGCTCTTTGCACCTCTTCCCGCACGACCTCGGCGATGGAGAGCGAAGCCGGTCGGTCAGCGGCGGGTAGCAGCTTTCGGAGCTCCTCCCGGACGACGTCGCGAATGATTTCCCGAAGGCCGTCGACACCAGTGGTGTTCAGGTCCAGTGGGCAAGATGCGGCGGTTGGAGGAGCAGGCACGCCGGCAAGTCGATGGTAATGGCTTGCTCGAGCCGACAGCGCGCGCTCGATGTTAGTGGCTTCAGCCACAAAACCATCGACGGTTGTCGGGGATTGCGGACAAGGCCCCGAAAATTTCGCTCTTGACGCCCCTCATAAGGAAGCGCAACTTCTTCTCCTCGGTGGCTTGCGGGTCGGCGCGTGCACACAGTCGTAGCACGTCTTCAACGAAGCTTGTCACGCTTTCGTCGGGGGCTTGAGTCCGCGTCTGGAGCAGGTCCTCCGCCTTCTGTCGCCGATGTTGGTTCGAGAAGGTTCGCTTCAACTCGGCGGTGCAGATATCCCACGAAGTGAGCGAAGCCTCGTGGTTTTCGAACCAGTTCCTCGCGGTGCCTTCCAGCGAGAAGTATAGGTTCTGGAGGCGTTGCTCGGCGTTCCATCCGTTGTGGCGGGCTACACGTTCGTAGTGTCGCAGCCAGTCTTCGATGTCCTCGTGGATCTCGCCGTGGAAGGGAGTCGGCGTACGGGGAGCGGCGGGCAGGTAGACGACGGCAGGAGCGGCGGGGGTCGGCGACTGGTTGGCCATCGTCGGCCTCGTTGGCTGCTTGGTCCTGGGCGGCAGAGGTCCGAATTCCGGGTGTAGGCCTTGGGTGCGACGACTGAACCGGATCTCGGTAGTGCCTTCGTTGGTTCTTCCTGGGCTTGGCGTCGGACTTGCACTGCGGGCCCTCGGAGGGGTACGCGGCAGGGGCATGCGGTACCCCGCACCTCCACCAAAATGTCACGAATGACAAGTGATGAGGCGATGAATAACTGAAGAAACTAAACGTTTAATGGGGCGAACTTGTGCCCAAAAATAAAGAAGGAAACAAAAGATAACAGCAGAGCGTCGCGGGCGTCGAAAGCGGCGAAGCAGCAGGATCGAACGCTGAGGCGAAACTGACTCGGCTTGCCAGGCGGAGCCCCTTTGTACACGCGTGGGCTTCCGGAACATTCGGCGTAGAAGGTTCGGTTCGTAGAACATTCTAACCTCGAATTAGCAAGGCGGCTCTCGAATTTGCTAGAACATCACATTACAGCGTCAACAAAAATGTGTAGGCGCGGCCAGGAATCGAACCCTGGCCTTCTGCGTGGAAGATAAGTGCGATAACCGTTATGCCACGGGCGCGCTGCCTATTTAGGTTAGCTGCGCCCGCGGCGATGTATTTAAATGATTATTTTAACTTCTTGCGAGGCTTCGTCGAACCCTTTCTAGTTGCATTTGAACCCTCAGCTACAGGCGGGCTCTGCGGCTCCTAAAAAAGCCTTTGCTATGCAACCCATCCTCCGCCCCATTCACATCCCCGTCAGTTCCCCATAGTGAATGCTGTCGCGGCTCAATGGGGGATGGGATTCTCTTGGTATACCTCCCTGTTTTCATTTATGACCTCATGGCCATTCTTAGCGCTCAGTCGCTTGAGGGCCCTGTTAGCCTCCTGGACTACCCTCTCTGTACCTACTCCTCGGCCCCTGACCTCCTGGACGATGCAAAATACAATGTGCACCATCCGAGAGTTTACGACCCTCAACTTCTTCACACCCTCCTTGATATGTGCGGCCAGGTCCCTTCCCCTTCTACCTAGGACGTCATTCAACCCAGCATGTACCGCCAGAAGGCTTTCCTCCCCTTGTTCGCAGTCAACGATTCTACTGACGTGTTTATCACCCCCTTATCACCCTGCCTGGGAGGGCTGCAACCTTTACTTTCCGATCTCCCCCGACCTTGCTGGCGATCACCGCTGTGCACCTAGACACATTATCGCTCCCTACCACCAACACTCTCTGCCTCCTTGTTGTTGTTTTCTTTCTGCATCTCAGGTTTGGTGGCTGTAGGAGTAGGGGGTACCATCGTGCTGTACAACGACCCCGCTGCCTCTGTCACCGCAGTCACCGGCGAGGAACGAACCAAGCAACATCGGAAACGGCGAGCCCGCACAGTAAGCTGTTCCCGCACTCTTCATCAGGAACCACAAGAAGCGCGTCGAGCTACCTGTAAGTGCTGCTCCGCAACGTCACGCTAGACTTCTGCACCCGTCTCTCTACCGTGTTTACCGGGAACGCGCCAGGCGACATAGAGGGACTGTTCGACGGCGAGCTGGGATCAGTCGAATCGCCTAACATGGAACACTTAATGAGTGCTGCTGTCTTCGCCTATTGACGCTACTCGTGCTGTGATCTGTGACCTGTTCCGTGGGCGTGAGGCTGCCGTCGACCTGGCTAAGCGCCAGGACACATCCCATCTCGGAATCGCCCTCCGGTCTCCTTGTTGGCTTGTAGACTGTAATGGATGACTTCTGCATCGCGTGTCAGAAACCCCTTCCCGGCAACGGTAGATCTATGTCTTGTACTGATTGTAACCACGTCTATCACCTAGGGAAAACATGCTCGGGTATTGCCTCGAAAACCTTTACGACTCTGGGTCAAGACAAAAAAGACGCGTGGGTTTGCTTGTAAGACCTGCCGAAAAACAAACAAACAAAAAAGTATCGGCGCTTATTTTCAGCCAGTTTCATCATGACAAGAAGTGTTGGGCTAAGGAGGCAGAAAACGTGCACTCTGCATCATTGTTGCTTAGTGAGCTAAGAGAGATAAAAGCAGACGTGGAAACATTGCCAGCGTTTCATGCAAAAGTTGACTGTGCCCTTTTTGAAAGAGAAGTTCATGAAGCTGTCTAGGTCGGTTCAGGAGCTTGATGTCGCGGTAAATAGTGTCCAAGAGCGGGACACTACACGTGAGGCTGAGATGAATAGCTTAAAAGCAACTGTTCAGGCGCAGGAGGACCAGCTGCAGCAATTGCGAGATGAGCAAAATGACCTGGAACAGTACAGTAGAAATGCAAACCTGGAAATTCGGGGCTTGCCCTACAAACAAAATAAGAACTTGAGGGAGAGGCTAACTCAGCTTACCTCACGGCTTGTTTTGCCAAATTTTTCTAACACCGACGTTGTGGCGGTTCATCGCCTTCCAGGCAAACCAGAAGCAATCCCGACAGCCCTGGTGCGTTTTTCATCTGTCGCCTCTAAAGAGAGCTGGTCCAACGCACGCGGAAGTTTGCAACGGCTTCACCAGTCGGGGGAGCTGCCAAAGCTGTTCTTTAACGATAACCTTTTGAAACTAAACCGAGAACTGTTTTGGCAGGCAAGGATTACAGAAAAAAGAGGGATATAAGTTCGTGTGTTCGAAGGGAGGCAAAATATAAATAGAAAAAGCTGCAAACACTATTCTAATTCGAGTGAACAGACGAACAGATATCGATAACCCTTCTAACTTTTCGGAATTTCCAGTCTTTTTTTTAAAGATACGTTTGGTCCAAATAGAGAGCATGACTTTACACTGTTAAGTATGCACATAAGACGCCTTCGGAAGTACTGGGAAGAATTCAAAATTTTGGCGGTATCATTGCAGCCTTTGTTGATATTTTTGTTGTCACGGAAATTAATGTTACAGACGAATGTCTAGATGTGTTTACTTTGTGAGGTTATTGTCCATACTTTGTAACGCGACCACTGCGTCGGGGCGGGGGCCTAGCCATTTTTGCAAAGGAGGTTTATGCCGTGCTACCCCTCGACATTGCGTTTGCGCATGCAGAATGCCTAGCTATTAAAGTTAGTCTTGGCAATTTTATTCTCGTTGAGTTTGCTTTGTATCTCCCGCCTTCCAATAGTTTTTCACGTTTTGTATTGGAACTTGATAACACGTTGCTGTGGGGTTCGGCAGATCAGATATGTTGGTAGGAGACCTGAACATAAACATCTTATGTTCTAGTAAAGTAAATGTGTCGGAATACTTGTCGGTTCTGTCTACATATGGATTGGAATGTACGACACATGCTCCTACTCGGGAAAAGTTGGTAAATAACCAGATGGTAAAATCGTGTTTAGACCGTGTTGAGTGCGTGCACCTAATAGTTCTTAGAGCTCCTGCGTTATCACTCAACGAATAGCGGATCACTATTTTGTGGCCTCTCGTTTTTAAACCACTTCATACCTTTTTGCTTCACGACCTTTCTACAAAGAGGGAAAAATCAATAAAATCCAAGTTGTGATACTTCAATCATCATTACTTTATTATTATTATTATTATATTATTATTATTAGTAGTAGTAGTATTTAGTGCGTGGCGAGCTTGCATCGTACACTTGTAGCAGCGTTTCGCTCGTGATAGCTCTTCTTTTCCTCTAAAATTGTTTTTATGTGGCACTCCTTCGTTGTATGTGTCTGCGCACCGCAGGAAAAGCAATCTGTGGGGGACGGCTTCTATGACTTTGGGGCACTGCTGCTGTTGGCATCGAATCACGTCTTGTGGTGGGCTCAGGAGAACGGCCGCTGTCTTTTGTGGTTCGGTCAGAAACATCACTCCTCTCTCGTTTTTCTACTTGGATTTTTGAATTCTCCAAGAGTCCCTCCAGGTCACCGCTTGCTGATGTTGTTCACGTTATGCTTAGATCTCCGAAGCTTAGTCGCCTTGTCACGATGTCGCTTGCAAAAACCAGTTAATGTAGGCGAACTTACATAGCAAAACAAGGCCATGTACCCTAGCGTAAAATGCGTACAAGGTATCCTACATTCAAGAATATGATCAGCATGTAGCAAGACGACCGCAAAAAGCCGCTTCTGCAGAAGGATTGTGACGGGTAGTTCAAATTTCTTGAAACATCCCAAAATCCCAAGCTTTAAAGGTTTGTTTTATAATCTCAATGCAAGGTGCTTTCGAAAATGTAATTTGGAAAGACTATACCGATGTTATTATATGTGTTACGTTCTCTCGCTACAACACCAATGGGTCCTTTGTATTTTCCCAATTTTACAACAATATTCGTTTAACTAACCCTAGATTCTCGAATGCAGAACACTCTTTCCTCGATAACGCTCGATGAGCCATATTACGAAATTTGCTTAAAAAACAAGCACGAGAAATTATTTATTTTAAACTTACTAGTTGTTGTTGTAACAGCGTTACCAAACGATGCCAGCGCTTGAGCTTAGTGTCTGCCTCTAGACTCTCGTGGAGAAAGTAGCTGATTAGGGGATAGAATTAGCCCACACTTTTCTAGCTACACGACTTGTAGGAGCGCATCAAGTACTTGCTTTTGGTGCATGGGCTATCTGGTGAAGTGATGCCGTATAGATACATTGGTTTTACACTCGCCCAAAAACCAAATTTTCGTTTTTTTATTCCACGAAGTAACACGTATAGTTCCAGAAACTGTTTTGTTTTATAGATAAGAATAATGTATAAGCGCCATCAAACGTAAAAAAGAAAAAGTATGTGGGTTTACTTTTCTTTAGAGCATGGGCACAGCGAATCACGGCGAGTAGTACCAGGGTCCCAGCCAGTGACGAAGTTCATTATACAATGAAATCCAAAAAAACTATCAGCGAGTGAAACGTCATACTCATTGTCCGTACGATCCTCGCATTTGTTTTTCCTAATCGTATTCTGAGCATTCCTCATTTGTTGATACCTTAGTATTGTTCGCCATGATTTGTTGTCTCAAGTTCTGCAAAGAAGTAAACGCGTGATGTTTTTTTCTTAGAGTGAAAAAGAAACGGAAAAGATCCACTGAGAAAATAGAGCTAAACCATGCATTACTTTTTATAGGCAGCTTCGATAAAAAGAGGTGTAAGAACTTACGTAGGAATTCTATTGCTTGGATTATTATTTGAACAAAAACTACGTTGTCACAATGGGGGCTTTTTCAGCTTGTAAGAGGATTGTGTTACTTCAAACGTGAAAGGTAAAAAGGTTCGAAACGAGGTAAAAAGAAGCAAAGAAACAGAAATAAAATACCGATTGTCTTGGCAAAACTCGTTTAATGACAAACACAGGCTGAAATCACAAATATTAATGATGGCTCTAGTGGTTCTCAACCATTGATTTTTTGTGGACCCACTGTGGATCGGAGGAGATGATTGAGGACCCCGTTCATTGTGAGGAGGAGGGAAAGGTACAGGTTAATTATGAGAATAATTTATTCAATATATATATCTAAGGGCCAGTTAAAGTAGACTTCTCTGATTGACATAAACACGAAAAAACTTCCCCGAAAATTGAAACCTTTCTTCTCAATCTCAGAAAAAAAAAACACTACTATTTCCGGGTTTGACAGATGAGGCGGTGCTTCGCGGACCCCTAGAATGCCTTCGTGGGCCCCACAAGGTCCGCAGACCCCCATTTGAGAACCACTGCTCTAAGCTACCTGAAGCGTCTGTTCTCCCTCAAAGCACTTGGCGGAGACAATCGCTTTAATCTACAAAGGGCGCCGTGGGAATGACGGTGCTGATAATAATATTAGACACCCAAAAACGGTCGGCGCTGCTGCACTGGTCACGGCGAAATGTTTTGCTGAGTGCCACAGCGCAGACGGTTTCTTTTCGACATGTTATCAGCGCCGTCATTCGTTGAGCGCCCTCCGTCCATAGCAGCACTCTCCTAAGTGATTTGCGGAAAGGCAGACGCTTCAGATTTTTAAGAGTGAAAGTGCGGGTAAAACATGGAGTGCGAGAACTACCATGGCTCCCAATTTTTTCTGTATTCCTCTTTATTGTGTTGGGACATTTTCAAGTTTTTTTCTAAAAAAAGCAAAATTAATGTAGCAGCATTTTCCGCGCCTGTAAAGTGTAAAGTGCGCAACTGCCAGCGCTTTCACGGCATTTGTGGACATACTTGTTTTTCTCTGTTTTTACGTTGGTTCCCACGCTATACGACAGTTTCTATCGCAGTTTCGACCACTGATCTTTTTGTTTAAATTCCGTTATTTGTACCTGGAAACTAGCTTTAATGCTTTGGATACTACTGGTTGTATATATAAAGAGGCCACATTTGACACTATTCCGATTCATGAAAACAAAAACCCGAAACGACAGGAGAAAAATATTTCCACGCATGCTACATGTGTTCAAATTTAGTTTTCTCTTGTCTTCTGGAACTATGTTTTCTGCCATATTGAAAATTTTCTACGATTCGGCAGCACTTATGCGGTGGGGTGACTCTAATTTTAAAGGTTGGTTATTGATTTCTTGAATGCTGGGAGTGCTAGCGTTCTGTGCCCTTTGTAGTTATTTACACTACCAAAACAGATGTCGGATATTTGGAGGTCTGCTCTTTGTACAGAGCACATGTGTCCTATTTTTCGCAAGGTATTGGACGACAAAGGCAGGTGGGACTGGCCGCTCTTGTGGTTCTGCAGCGTCACAGTACGCTTGACCATCTGGAGTAACTATCTAGTAGATGAGGGTCTTCTGGGAGAAGGGCCCAGAAGGCCGCCTCACTTCGCTGTTTCTTACTTACTTGAATGTACAGCAATTCATTTTTATAACAAATTTCATGTCAGCCAATAACGTTTACTTTCAACATGAACCTGCTCGTAAATTGTGTCCTGTCCGAATATTCACCTCAATGTTTGCGAAAACAGTTGCAGTATTGTAAAGGAGTGGTGAAAACAGTAACACTACTTTTTGAGGCGTTAATACTTATATAACTTCAAACTCGTCTTGGGTTGTGCTGGATCTTGGCAAAAACAAACAAAAATATTTTGCCTAAGTTAGGATGTTTTAAACCGTTCCTACCGTGCTTGATACCAGAATTCGAGCCCGTTTGCATGCAGGCTGATATATTTCTCAAGAAAAGCACGAGACACCAGCCGAAGACTATAAAATTTATTATAATGACATAAAATGCTTTCTTTCGTCTTGACTGAATCGCCAGCTGATGAAGGTGTTTATTAAAGTGAGCCGCAACCCCAGCAGCGTCCCCTTCTCTCAGTTTGCCCTCAACAACGCCTACTAGCGTAGAGCTTCAGTTGTCAGTGTGCCCACCCTCGTTATAGGCATATTTGTTTCCATCTAGAGAGAATACCTTAAAATTAAGGACAATAAGAAAAAGAAACACAATCGGCTCCGTCTTGTCGAGACCGGGACAAAGGTGTCGGCAAGACCAGGAGGTCCACCGCTGATGCTGCGAATGTCCGGAGTGGCAGCATCGGTGCTGAGGTTTCGGGGCCGGCCGGGGAGCGCGGCACTGATGAGGAGCATGTTCTCGAAGCCGTTCGTCTAAGAGTCGTCGGACGAAGAGGAGCCAGACTTGCCGCCCTTCTTGGGGTTCTGGTTCTGGGCCTTTTTCAGCGTCTTCACGTCCAGGTCACCATAGTAGTTTTCGCTGCGATATAAAGGAAACACGGGACGGTGTTGGGATAGGCACTGCTCCTGTTTCACTGAAAAATACGTTAGAGTTGCTTGTAACTACTCAATCCATCTATCAAGTTTGCTGCTGGGTTTGTAGGACGCAGCAACAGCTCCATAGCGGGTTTGGCCTGGGCTAGCCACGCGTGCCGAGGCTGCTGTTTAAATAAACACGCTTTGCACCTGGGTCTGGTATGAGTGTTTAACGGATGCACGCTTTCATTAAAGAAATATAACGCGCAAGTTTCCTTTACGCACGCGGATTATGCAAATTTGTGGGCTCCTGCGCAAACGTTCGTAACTTTTATTTGTAATAAACAATCTCCAAAGGCTTTCAATCAGTGTTTGCATCTAGTCATATTATGATCAGACACTTTGAGGGAGAATTCCGCGTCATACCTGGGCTATTTAATGCTCATTAGAGGCAGTTTCATAATGCAATAAATAGGGAATATTTGTTTTAACCTTAACGTTGCCGGCTATATCACGTGAACAATGCAGAATTCCGCACATTAAAACAACGCTGGATAAAGGTATGTTTTAAAACGGGTTGGGGAAAGTTTATGTTCCAGCCAGTCAATGTTAAAAAAAGGAATAGAAAGAAAAGTTTTCAAGTTTTGGATATCTGTGGCGGTTGCTGCTGAGTTTTTAAAGACCAACTTAACTACTTTTGCGCACGTTTGATTGTTTTTACCTGAGACTGTGCACAATATTGTCTTTCAGTATGCGGAACAGTTTTTCTCAGATGGGAAAGTAACAAATTCGCTACACGTCAAAATGTTCCTCTCTCAGCTTTCCCCGAGATTTCGAAAATATGTTTTTAAAGGTTAGTGTAAACGGTCTAGTCGAGTTAGGGGCAAGAAGTGTGGGTCAATCTTGCAGTTTTGTGCGTCACGTTTAAAAGCATTGTCTTTGCTAGTAGTCTGGACTCTTGAGATAGAAGCACACCCGTCCAGAAGTGTTTGTCAGATCGAAATTTGATAGTGCTTTGTAGTTTTTTCTTCTTCGTGTGTTGGTGCGGGTTTTGTGATTGTCCTTGAAAAACAGTACGTTCTACAGTGTGGTTTAGTGTACATAGGGAGGGTGATTAAATAAGATATACATTTGACTTAGAGACGTCGTCTGTCCCTGTTTCTTTTTCAACCACTGTCAAAATTTCCCCTTTCGCCAGTCTTGGGTTAAATACACAATTTCAAAAGCGATTTGTGCGAATCTTTTTACATTACAAAATAAAAGCCTTAGTTTCAATCATCATTATCATCTTGAAGAACAGGAGAAATATTCCACGTCGGGACACCCCAAAGACGTAAAGAGACAACAACATAACAAGGCCGTAGGGCTCCATCACCCACGTATGGGACACGAGAGCTGCGTCAGCGTTCGGCCGAAACTCGTGTTCAGTCGGTAAGAAGACGAGTTTCAGCCGGTCTATGTCCCAACACTAGTGCCTGCTTTGTACCCGGCTCTGGCCTCCGTTAAATGACGTCGAGAATACAGCGCTCCGGCCTTGTGATGTAGAAAGTGTTGCTGGAGGAGAACGCTTCTGCGTTTGTCGGCACCCACCATCCCTGGACGTTCTCGGGGTCGTCGCACTGGAGCGAGTCCACGTTGAAGACGGTGCCCAGACTGCAGCCGTAGGGCCTGGCCTGACCCTCGATGCACACGTAGAACTTGCGGCAGTCGGTCGGGTGGGCGTGCCTGGTGAACACGCCTGGCTGGTCCACGTCAGCAGGGTCCGGGCACACGAAGCCCTCAGCCACCTCTGCACGGCAATGGAGGCGCTTATGGTATAGAGGCTGTTGACGCACGACCTCACCCTTAGATACGTTTAAGAACAACATAAGCAACAGCTGACGCTTCAACGCTTATAATTAAGATTATTCAACCTTTGAACACGTTTTAATAATTTCTTGTTTATTCGAGAGTTGGTGAATAAGAAACCGATAGTACTACAATTACTTTTTAAAGTCACGCGATTATGATGTATTACAATCCACTTATGTTTGCTTGCGTGTTTTATTTAACGCGATACGTGTGGCTGTTTGCTTTATTCGAGACATATAGCGGTTTCCCGTGATGTAAACTCCGCAACACAGTCAGCGCGCACGTTATTTCGCGCTTGTTCATATTCTTGGTTAGACAGGGCATAGATCAGCACACATTTTGTTTCGATTGGCTTAGTACCTCGAGTGCTAACTTTTTATTACAGTAGTAGTTTTCATTAGCCTTCAGGTGTAAAAAAGAAAAGCAGGAGAGACTGGCGAGTAATGAAAGTCGGCCAAATCAAGAAGGATGGACTGGTATTAGATTTTCACTTATACTGGTCGATATTTGAAGCCTCGCCGAGGAGCGGCGGCCGAAGTAACATCCGCGGATGCGCCGACGCGACTCTGATCGGGCAAAGAAGCACGAGTTTGTATGACCAAGAAACGTTTCTGATTATGCTTGTTGAGTTTCATCATCGACGAAGCCACGCTCCATATTTCAGAGATTTACAAACACGACAAGCGGCATCAACGCAAGAATCGCAGACATGCAATTGAACGGTGAAACTGCAAAAAATATTCACCGGCAAAATTGCAGACGAATTTCCGAAAGCCGTACAGCGTTTCGTAAAGGCCGTTGTTTCGTGACGATCACCATGTTAAATTCTAACATTAACAAGTTAATCGACGAAAAAAATGGTTATGAGTTTTTGAGGAATTACTACAAACAGAAATAACAGGGCAAAGAGAAGAAATTGCAATACGAACCCAATTCTCGCACCTTTCAGTCAACGTACGAAACAACGTATCTCCAAAATGCAATAAAGGTAGCGCCACGTGAAACCGGTTTGTAGGGCGTTGTTCTGACGTAACGGTCGTAACAGTCCTAACGGTCTTGTGGCAGACATACGGGTAAGGACGGCTTACTGGCGAACAGAAGTCTGTAGACACAAACCGTAACAATGTGTGCAACCACGATTGCGGCAAGTGCCCTCATGATCGCCGTACAATGAAGCAACAGTTTCTGGTTGACAAGGCCGTAGTGTTAAATTTGTTACGTCACTTGCGGGAGGTCAGCGCGCTGAACATAGTGAGCACGAGCGCGGCTTCACGACTCCCGACCGAACGCTGGTGCAGCACTCGTGCCCAATCTATGCCGCCGCGCTGGCCTCCAAGATTTGACGTAGAAATTCCAGTATGAAGGGCCTTGCGAGAGTCACTGGCCTTGCTATCTACAATGTGTTGAGCCATTGCGATGCAACCGTTTGGGCAGAAAATAGAGCGCCTTGACGGCACCACGGGCGTGACTTACCGCGCTGGTCGCAGCGGTCGACCATGTCGGCCCAGACGCAGACACGCTGGTCGTTGTCGTAGGCGAGGCCGGAGAGGGCACTCGTACCTGGAGCTCTCGCCGTTCCAGCACGAGAAGAAGACGCGACAGTTGTTGTTGTCCGGGAAAATGCCGTACAGCCGCGGGCAGTTGGGGGTGCTGATCAGGGGCTCTGCAGGGGACAAAAAGTGAAGTGTTGCCGGTAAGCAAAGAAAAGCTCAGTTGGGTCGGCCTTTGTCGTGCGTTTTGCTTTGTCAACTACTGGACAGCTTTAGCGGGACATGTTTTTGCTGCCATTGGGAAGCACTCTAAAGTGTACGCTGAAACGCATGAAGTATATAAAAAAAGTACCCCAATTACTTGTTGAACAGAACAGTTCAATGAGACACGTTATTACCTGCCGTTTTCAGGAAGATCATGTCTTCTTAACAGCTCAATATAAAGCAGAGATAAGTACGCCCATGCCCATCGTGCGCGCTCAGAGCAGTGCTCATTTTAAGAAAATGCATTATAGCACCGAGGAGACATCGATAGCTACATTCTTACCCAAAACACTCACATAGTGTTTCATTCGTCAGTTGTTCACATTGTGCCCCACTCTGACTTTCATTATACGAAGTAAAAATTGAGTGCTACGACTTTTTGGTTAATGCTGCCTCCCATCTGGAAGGCTTTATTTACAGTTTTATTACATTTTTTGGTCAATAAACAACAACACAATAACGCGGGGGAGGCTACATGCACATATTACATCTTTAAGGACAGCAGAGGTTGGTACAGCTTCACAACATTCAACGAAAGTAATCTTTCCCAAATCTATCTCGACTACTCGCGGGGGCACTGCTGCCGATGTCGGGTCTTCGCCCTCCTTACGCTTCTAACGAGCAAAGTTGCAATCCTCCGCAGATAGCCGTCGATGACCCGGCCGTGCGGTCGGCACTCTCTCTAGCCCACATCCGTCAGATAAGCGCGTTTTGCACCTGGGCCCTGGCGAGACTCCGCGAGTCGTCGTCGTCGGGTGGTGGTGGCGGCACGGACACCAGAGCGCGCAAAACGGCCGACCCATTTCGTCCACTCCTCACAGGCACGGCCTCGATCGCCCGAGCCCGGAGCGAGGATTTCCCCGCAATCATTTCGCCCTCGAGGTGCCACTCGGAAAGGGGTCCCAATCGCTCGTCGACATCGGTGTACGGCACGCCGGTAGGAGACAGTTGCGAATGCAACGATGCACACGGGGACACCGATCCACGGATTCCTCAGGATAACGGAGGAATTGACGAGGTGAAGAAATATTTTAGTGCACGTAGCACCTGCCTAAGGCGCCTACCATGAACGTTCGGAGGGTAAACGCGGATATTTTGGTCCGGTGCCTGCCATAAAAATGCTGGCCTCGTAATCGATTCCACAATGGGAGCAATTGACGTAAGCCTTTCTGGCGTTTACGCGGTCTCTTTCCTTCCGAAAAGAACCATACGGCCATTTTAGCAGTTATCAGGACTGTCCTCAAAACTTTCACATCTGTTTGGGTTATCTAAAATGTTTTAACTGCTATCAGTAACGTCAGTGCTTTGTCGGAGCACCACCAACTACTACGCAAAATCTTCCTCGCTTCCATACTTAAATCAAAGATGTTTGTGATCTATATACCTCAATATGGTTCAGGTAAAAGTACGTACTGACACGTTCAACTGTTTTGAAATTTGATTTTTGTGTCATCCTCATCTATGATAGATAATTTAATTCTCATCTTACTATCTGTGACAATCCAGGAGCAGACCGTGGAAGCAAATACGAGTGTTTGTTGTAGTCGCCAATGTATGTAGTTCAACAACCTACGGTTATCGTTATGATTTCGAGCAACTGAAGCCATGAGCCATGCCCCAAAGACTCCTTGAGGAAGGGAGAAACCAGGGCTCAAGTCTCCACTTCCGCGCTCTGAAGACAGAGACGCAGCCTCCACGCCACAAAGGCGGTCAGTACTGGGACTTTCGGTACCTGAGGGGCACGTATGTCTAAGCATGCCGGCAATTTCATTCTTGCATTAGCCCTTGCAGTTACCTAAGATAAACACCGTTCGCAAAAGTGAAGGCCACCAATTCCATCATACCCAAGGTGCGAGGTATCAGCTCCGAGATGTTGCGGGTGGCGCCGACTTACGGTTCTCATTGGTGACGTCACAACTAGGATTTGCCTCGCTGTGACGTCATGAGTTGTGACCCCGGCTACTTATCATCAGCTGGCGAACGACAAGTTTGGTGGTGGTGAGTTCAAGGCATGGCGAAAACTTGGAGTCATCGCCTTTTCTTAAACCGACATTATCGAAGTTGACAAATTGACATTACTCTTCTATCTGTCGATGAAAGCAGAATTAGCTCCCACAAAATACGACATAGCGAGCGTTTGACCAATTGTAAAAGGCCGACCACAGCGACGCTTTTGGTCACGCAGGTGCCCGATACATTCGCCCGGCGAGACACGTATGCGAGGCTGGGCGTGCCCGATAACCCTGAATCAAAGCGGTTACGCGAACATCAGTTCTGGGCCGGTGGACACGCCACTGGCGGCGAACTTACCGAGGTCCGTTCGGTCCCCACAGGTCACCGAGAGGGGTAGGCGCAGTTCTCGCGCAGCGGATCCACATCGTCGAAGACCAGGCCGTTGCCGCACGTCTTGAGACTCGCCCGTGCCGTTGCTGCACGCGTAGTACTTGTCGCAGCTCTTGTGGTGCGGGTAGAAGCCGAACTGGTCTGGGCCAGTTGAAATCATCTCCGCGCTGGGCGGACACTGAAAGGACAAGCATAGGACACAGGAATGAGTCGACGCACTCTGAGAAGTGGCAAGGTAGCCTAAATTTTGAAGAGAAAAATTGAAAGACGGTTGCAACTTCCTGTAGCGCCGATTTAGAGCGCAGCTCTTGAGGAGGGGAGTGGAGGGCACTGACGGTGAGGTATGCCGCTCCTCCTCATCCGTACCCTCACCTCCTCCTTTCCTCCGTCTGTCACGCGCGAAACGCGCATCGTCACGTACGTTTCGGCACGGTGCCGAAACGTCACGGTGACGTTTTGGCACGTGACTTCCACCGAAACGTCCGGCGCGGTGCATCACGGGACGTTTCCCATAATGTACCACTGCGATGTACATGACGCCGCTCAAGCCGGAAACGGGCGCCTAAGAGCGGCGTTCTAAAACACAAACACATACATAAACCATCTTTTTGCGGTAACAATGATAAAAGGTCTACAGATTTACGGTTTTAATTCAAAATAGATATGAAGTGAAGTCAATTTAGCGGCAGAATACATAAAAATCGAGGAGGTAGGTATGTTATTTTTAGGGGTGTGCGAATATTGAAATTTTCGAATACGAATCGAATACGAATAAGACGAAAAACGGACTTCGAATATCGAATCGAATATCCAATATGTGTCTAGTAATAAAAAAAGCAAAAAAGCAAAACAAGAGGTAACAGCAGGTTTTATTGCGTTTTTTTAAATAAATGGATGCAACTACGTTTTACTTTGCTGCAGCAGGCTAAAGATACTTTAGCAATGCACTCATTACAAATTATCGTGTAAGAAAATTAACTGCGCAACATATTCAAAAGTAAGTGCTTCCCTGCTATGCCGTGACAACATTTCCACCAGTACAAAAGACCCTTTTCACTCGAGAAACCTGTGAAGAATTCCACCACAGTTCGAAGAAGTTCGACTTCTGGACAGTGCTGCCCGGCTGCTACACGAATATTTCGAATTTCGGAAACAAATAATTTAGAAAGTAGTTGATATTAAATTCGAGAAACGGGTCACCACTGCTTATACCATATAAAAGCAAAAATATGCGCTTTTAATGCTTTTCATTGAGTTATGCAAGATGTGGAGCCAGTGATGTAGCATAAACCCAACAAAATGTTGCACTTGACCCACTCCGCCAGGTGGAGTCAGCTAAGCCTTCTTTATTTTTTTAATTTTTCTCGCATGAGCACAAAAAGTCGAGCTTCAGTCGAACCTTTGTCGAACACCACGTTGAAAGCTCTCCAAGGAGTCGGAACAGTCCAACTCTCGAACCTGGGTAGGTTCAGCGTCATTCCTACACTCGGCGACGACTTTTCTTGGCAAATGCAGTTGAAGTTGGGGAGAGAGCCCGCGCACAGACTTATCCAGCGCTCAAAATGGGGTAGGGAACTCCCGCCTGTACCCTCCACTGCATTGCCGAGAAACATTGGGAGTGGCAGGGAGCTGTTGTCGATGGCATATGCAAATGTTCTGCTCCTACCTAGCTTTTTTTCTCTTTTTTTTTTAGTTTTTTCAAACATTTATATTAGATAACACACTTAAGATTTATTTTATATTTATATTCCATTCTCGAGGTTTGTTACATTGTATCAATTTATAGATCCCAAGCAGTTACATCACATATTGCAACAAAAGTGCCAATCAACAAAGGGCTAGGTGAGAGGAAGATACCGAAACTGATCCTGTCTCGCCGCCATCGGACAGATAGAAACGCGGAGCAGACCGACAGCGCACGCGTCGTACGCCTTCTCCGGTGGAATAAAACATATCTCATAGGGGAATGTCGCGGCAGAGCAGATTATTCGTTACTTGCCTCGAATATTCGCAGTTTGTGCGAATATTCGCCATTTTTCCGAATATTCTGGCTTTGGCCGAGTATTCCGGAATCCTCCGAATACAGGCAATTTTTGAATCGAATACGTTTCGAATAACGAGAATTATTCGATTCGCATCTCGAAATTTCCGAGTATTCGCACACCCCTAGTTATTTTTATATAAAGAAATACAAGCTGAACCGAGTTCACTTCTGGTATTTTTGCAACTCTGATGCACAATAAATGTTACTTAAAACAAGGAAGCAATTGCATTCAACTTGACTATAAAAGTATAACTATTCTTAGGCACACGGTATTCTGGAGTGAAAACTTATCAAGGTCTTAGCCATCGGGAAGACGAACACATGCGTTTTAGCCCTCAGTAAGTGGAATAGAAAGTGGTAAATCGAAGCATAGCACTAATACCATCCAAACTATAAAGGGCACAATGTAAAATTCAGGATAGCGAAGGAACTAGATGTTTTGATTGCTATTTGGCGTTAGCTACTAAGCATAATTACGATTTTATAGCTGAATTCAGTTAAAAGGAACAAAATGAAACATCGCCTAAAGATGCCGTGGAACAATTTTTATTAATTTTGATAAATATTGCTCGGAATGAAGTCGTCACGCTCATAACCTACAAAACACGGTGTTAGTCTCCTCTCCATCCTGCGTCACCCGTAAAAAAAGTGAGTCAAACACGAGGAGCGTTCACGCCATCACATGAAACAGGAAACAAGTGCCCACATAATTTGGATCTAATTATCAGCCGCCAGTTCTCATAATTTATAACCATGTTTTGAGATTGTCAAAGCATAGTGGCATGTAATCAGCTTCAGACGGTCTTAGAGTTTGGCTGTTCTGGTCATAGCGGTGATTTAACATAAGCCAGTGAGCAAATGTTTTCTGAGGAATTCGCTGTCACGAACCGAATTCTATTCTCAAGCAGCGTTAGTCTTCAATCGATGGGCCGCAGTCACTCATTGTAACCAAAGGGTGGTCCACGCGACTACGTCAAGGTTACAGTCCCTGAGGCTATGTCATCAACGTTTTCCAACGACGGACAGAAAGGATTAGACCGATTTTCTTTTTTACCCGCAATGACAAAGCTATTGGGTCAATTAACTTTCGTTCGAGTACAATTGGGACATGCGAGTGCCAGTAAACTTGAGCAAAGTGAGAAGCATTCCAGCCCTATGGTCGCACAACATCTTTAAAAGGGACAAACGAACTATAGTCATTGACCACTCGCTGAGCAAGGCCCGCAGATAGGCATCGCGAAATATTTACCGGAGGAAAAATCACGGGGATCTATTGAATGAATGGCTGGCGAAAGACATTAATAAGATAATGTTTGATATCAGAAATTACTTCCAATCTAGAACTCGTTGTGCATGGAGGTTCCTGCTCTTCGTCCCGGCACCTCTCGCAATTGTTTAGTTCAAACAGGCGATCCTTAGCCTCAGCAGCGTTTGCGGCATAAAGACCTTCAATGTAATAAAACCCAAACAAAAGTTTAGACTTTTCATTCTCTGATCGCCCTTCATGGATTGCTGTGACAGCGACTCCATGCCAGGTCTGCGGTAAGTAGAGACACGGAACGTTCTTTAGATTGCAGTATGCTGGACGAGTACGCATAGACTCTACAATCGATGGCCGTGTGCTATGGTTACGGGTGCTTTCCATTATATTCCCTGAACTCGGAGCCTGGAGTACTCGATGCATAAATCATGAAGCCGCCTGTTGCATTTTGCTTTTTAGACGAAGTGTCGATATTACAAACGATTTCACAACTGCCAGAAGATCAAAGCGCGTGAAGATAAGCTTCCAGACGCTGGGGTACAAAATAAAAATAATAAAAACACTAAAACTTTGCAAAATATTTGTCTTACAACAGTCGCCAAGCAAACCTAATTCGAAAGTCATCGAAAGGGGACTGTGCGTTCTCTCACTTAAGGTTGATCAGAACATTTGGTTTCACACGTGAATAGACAAGAACGAATACACGC
Organism: Ixodes ricinus; assembly: GCA_037355805.1. Lineage (NCBI taxonomy): Eukaryota > Metazoa > Arthropoda > Arachnida > Ixodida > Ixodidae > Ixodes > Ixodes ricinus. Next base: position 36,443 of record JAZHYW010047631.1, on the reverse strand, counting down.
TGCAAGAGCGGGTAGGCATGAGTGTGGAGCTTCTTCTGTCCACCAAGGAATTATTTTCTAAAGCAAGATGAAGCGGAATATCAAACCGGTGGCCGATTGACCTAACGTAAAGCTGCTTAGCTTCAAGCTGCGTGCTTACAGATACAACTTTAGTGCCTTAAAAAGAAAGTTGCTTTATCACAAATCATACAAATCTCGGCAGATTTATCAAACGTGTTCATATTTCCTGCTCATAGATAAAGAGCAAAAAACACCAATCCGTTCTCGATATTGCTCAGATTTGCTTACCTCAATCCTAACACTCAATGCTTGTAGATATGAGAGTTTTGCAGGAAACTTACGAAACTGATTCTTTAGGACGTACCGACGATGAAACTAGGAAACCCGACGAGTCTCTAAAGGTCTTCCTTTGCGTGTATCTGGATTTGAGTCTGAGTAACGTGTCACCGGCACATTAATCGTTTTAATAGTGTTTCAGAAGGAATGTATCTTGATCTGCCTCAACGCGTGCGTTTCTCAAGTTTATCCAAACGCTTGAAAGCCTAGCCGTTGCTGCTTCCGGGTTTAAAAATAATACGTATGTGTTGCAGCTAGTGCGGGAAGGAAGTTTTCAAGGGGCCACGCGATATACGCTCTGCTAAAGATATGACCAAGGTTTTCCTTGGATGTCAAATGGGTAGTTTATGGAAATGTTCACGGCGGGTCACGTGAAGTATGGGACGATATATGCACTACTAAAATTAAGCTCTTCTATTTATGCATGATATGCAGTTATGACAGGCACTTTGACATTATTTTAATATTATATCGAGAAAGAGGAAAACGGATTCCTGACTGCTGGATACGTAAGATTTTAAGAATAAAACATTGGCCAAAGAATATAAAGGCATATTACAGGTCTTGAAATGGATACATCTATGGAAGTTGCACTAACTAAAAGAATTACTACGGTGATTTCGACACATTTCTTTGCAGACTGCATAGCACATAGGACAATGCTTCTCAACCTCTGTTACTCTGCGACCCATCAGAAATGTAAAATATCGCGTCGCACAAACTTATGAGCCTCGCGGCAATGTGGGTATAGGAACATAGCATTGTAGTTCTAAGAATAAAATACAAAGCTATGTTCCTACCTAAAGCGTCAAGACGTAGGGTTTTGTTTCAGTGATTCTGATTCCTACTTAATACCAGTTCCGAACTACAAGTTAAATGGTTCGTGTAAAGGGCATAGTGAAAACTTGGAGTCATCGCGTTCTTAAAATAACACCGTCGAAATTAGCGAACCATGCAGTATTAGCTAGTTTTGTCGATGGAATCGGAGGATATTCTATTATAGGCGTCATCGTTGGGTATTTACGAATCGTCAAAGGCCGACCACCGACATCACTAAGCTTTCTCTCTCTGGTCGTTACAAATTCTGGGCAGTCCAACAGAAGAAACGCATCTACTCTGAGGTCTGTGGTGGTGGTGGTTTCTGGACTGCTCGCTAAGGACCGTGAAATTAGACTCAGTGCTCGTGCTCTGGATGCGCAATACCTCATTACTAATGAGGTATTGCATGTGGCACTTGCTGCCTAATGAGTCATTAGGCAGCAAGTGCCACTGCGATGCAGTAGCAGCCAAAAGCCTATTTTTTTGCGTTGCTATAGAAGTGAGTTAAAAATAGAAACGCCGAAAACCTGACAGTTTTCTCATTGTATTAAGATAGTAAAAAACGAGAACTACCTTGAGCGTGAACATTTGAGAAATATATATCTGTTTGGGATGCTTTTTTAAATTTAATTTCGCATTTTCGCGTGTGGATGGCGAACCGTTCGCCGCTTTGAGACAAAATGCACTTCTCTTGGCTTGCATGCAGAGGGAGTTTGTGAGCTCTAAAGATTACTACAACCTCATTAAATGACTCGCTGCGTCGACGGTTCCATTTGATTTCCCTGACACCCTTTTCAGTCAGAATTTCATTTGAGTCTGATGCTCGGCAGCGCAAAAAGACCGGTTCCGAAATATTCAAGGTCACGCAGCGGGGCAAGATTCAAGCGATCGTCGGGGGTCGTGAAACGGACAAAGCTAAATAAGAGTGCATTATTTTTGGTGGTGTGTAATCAACGTGATAACTGCACCACTCAAATGCGAAAGCGTTTGGTATTGAAACGGACAGCATTACACAAACTCAAGTATATTTGCATTAGTGTAAACATTAGAGAGATTACATTGTACTTCGAGTCCTTTCTGATGGAATCTTAAGAAAGCCATTGTTACAACGAATGATGGCTCCAAAGTCATGCAAGCCACAGAACTAGTTCGTTTCCAGTGGACATTATTTGCGTGCATCCTTTTCCCTGATTCGTTCACCACCGAATAATATACCAGTAAAACGTTGATATTGAGGGGCTTTTCATAACTAGGAATCCACTCCCAAGTCACTTTCCAACCAGAGTTATTGATGAAAGTAAAAACCCCAGTCTCGGATTTTTCATTATGAAGTAGAAATACCGACCTACTGCAGAGCTGTACACATATACGCGATACAAATTAAAAAAATAGCAACACTGGAGAGGGGCAGCAACTTCCGAGGCAATCTTATCGCGGGAGAACTGAAAGCGCCAAGGAACAAGGGCTCGGACGAAGACAAACCATGTGCTCCTATCTATACTTCGTTTCATCATATATGTCTGAGCGCAGTCGAAGGCACGAACACCATGAACACAGTTACACAGTACTGAATGCTCAAGCTACGAGGCTTTCACTGTACACGACTGGTTTCGCGACGATAGAAGGCGTGTAGAAACACGACCAACGTCATAACGTTGCGCTTCTGACGTGCAGTTTCACTGGTCGCATTGGCTCATAGCGTCGGCTGCGCCCGGACTCCAGGTGAAATGAAGTCCTGGTTCTCTGATGCTTTCAGTAACCTAAAAAAACACTGAAAGCATCCGAGGGTGATTGATTTAGCGCGGATTCATATATTCGTAGTGTACACTGCGGTCGGACTTGGAATGAAACAGAAAGTAGCCAGTCTCTTCGTCTCACTACATGTTTGTTTCCGCCAATTAGTAAAAAAAAAAGTATTTGTCGGCCTATATTTACCGGGTTTTGTTAGCCGAATATCTCCGCGCTCATTATTCGTGAAAGAGAAAGGAATCCTCACGAAAAGCAGATATGATAGATGGAGGGGGCACGGTTTCGGTTTCCGCTCCTTCACGGGAGGGCAGGTCGCCCAGCTTTCTCGTCGGTGACCGGCCTGCTCTGGAAGAAGCGAAGCCTCCCCCTCTCGAGGGATGCGGCGGGTCGGAGGCCTTGGGGTCCCCTTTCTAGGTCATCGACAGCGGCGCGCGCCGCCGTTCGTTCGGGGGAGCTGCCTCGCGCGTTTTCACCGGCGCAAGGTGACTGTGCTGTCGCACCCGGTTGACCTGAATCTGAAGCCACGTCGACTTGGAACCCGCGCATTTTGGCGCCACGCTCTCCGGGACGGGGGCCCCCAAACACGCCGGAGGAGCGCGGCTTTGCGGCGGCCAGTCTGAGGGGCTTCTACATCTCCGGTCAGTCGAGGGCTACTCGCTCACTCTGACTTACGAAAACGGTTAGAAGACTCCCCGCGAATGCCCGCCCCATGACGCGTGACGGACCGAAATCACAGAAAGTGGACGAGGAGACATAAATTAAACAAATAATGTAGGCTCGATATGAAACACTCGCTTCTTAATAGCGTAAGCACCACGTTTCGCGGTTTTGCAAACACTATTCATTGAAAAATAAAGTTTAATGTCGCCATTTCGATATTTCTGGCGGAATTCTGACGTAACCTTGCCCATAGTAGTTACATTATGGTGTCCATGAACCACGTGATTGTAATCCTATAGTTGAACTATGTCTCCTTCGTTTATCACTTGCACGCTACACACTAAACTGCAAACTCGTATTTACTTGACTCCTAGCCTGCTCCTCGCCCCTAGTCGGCCGAAACCAAAGATTCCAACGACGTGAGCAATGCCGTACACTTCAATGATTCAAGCAAAATAGGGAAACGAGGAAGCTGAATGCCGAAGCAGCCCAGGCGCTGAAAGAACCAAGTCTGCGAGTGCATGCAAGAGAACGGCCGGAGTGGCGACGTCGCGCCTTCGTCTCATCCCACGATGGACTAAAGGCCAAAGCCACGGGCTGCCAGTTCCAATCACGTTCCACTCTAAACTATGACACGCTTGTCATTGATTAGGTTTGGACGAATAATGCACCGAATCCAAAAACGCTCCGTCATTTTTATAGCTTCGACACTGCAAAGAGCCAGCACGTCGGGGCTTTCTTTGCAATGTAAAATTGTTGAGTCACTCATTGCTCGATCCGAACCACTGTCCGCCCATTCCCATCAGTGATCCGAAACGCGGGCACCAATATATACGTGCATCGAAGCGAAATACCACGCAATGTCGAAGTGGTACGTGATTGGATCTGGCGGTTCGTAGCTTCTGCCTGTAGTCCATCGTAGGGTGAGACGAAGTGTGGTCCCACTGGCGAATATTAGCATGACACATGAAGAGACAAGGCACACTACGTCACAGGCCTTTCAAACATGGCCGCCTTCCTGAGTGGGCGGATCCGAAGGTCCCGCTACTACATCGAATTTATCCACGAAAGTAACGCGTGGTTTAGAAAACATATTTAGCTAAAATACAGTAACGTTTAATGAGTTATAGCAATAGAGTTGTCTCGTGTTTTATCGTTTGCGTACCCTGACCCCTTTAAGGCGTCCAGGACCATGTTTTTGGAGAGGAACATACAGAATTGGAAAGTGGATCGCGAGAATATTGATCATGCTGCTGCCTTTATTCTTCTCGATAATTGTGTTATTATTATTTTCATGGTAATAATTTATTTCCGCAAGCTTCCCTAATTTTAGTCACGTATTTAAACGAAAGAACGCTCGAATACCGGCTATGATATACAGTGCAATAAGACTTTGGTTGTGTCTAATTTGTTTATATCATCTAAACGGTTAAAAGCGCCAACTGAAACAGGGATGGCAGAAACAAGCGCCCGTCCTTGTCGTATATACGTGTGTTTTGTTCCGTCCGTGTTTCAGTTCGCGCTTTTAACGTTTTAAATAATATGATGTACACTTAGCTTTCGTACTGCTAAAACATGTTCCTGCTTCAAACTTAATCAACTGTCAATTTGTTTTTGCCTTTATTATTTTAGGGGGCGCTGCTGGTATTAGAACTGCGCTCCCCGCTTCTTCGAGATACATATCAGGGAGAAAAATGTAAAGCCTAGAAATTTATTTAAAAGATATACAAAAAAGCCAAACTTTTTTCCTTTTTGTGCTAGTAACAATTTAGATGGAAATACTGTTTACTCGAAGGACTTCTCTGTTTGGAGTCTTACTTCCTTACTGGATGAATTGGTCTCCTTCTTGCGTGGTATGGATTCGAGATATTATTTTTAAATAATTCAAAACACAAACGGAATTACTGCCGCCTGATGCCCCTTCGCGAGGCACAAATTTATTAAAAAGTATTTGCGTAACTTCAAAAAAACTATTAGACCTCTGTCAAAACATAAAGTTTTCTTCCATCATTTGTTCCGGAATAATTTTACACTGTGAGCAGTCATTACGTGTCTTTTGCCAGCATTGAATGTTCTTAAAGCTAAGGTATTTTTCGCAGCTCTTTTCCCAGCGTAAAGAGGCTTAGATTTCGGCGAGTATCCTGACGTTTCCACACTTCGGCCAATGCGCTCGTTGTGAGAAACTGCCAAAAATGTCAGGGACGGGCTGGACTCTTGGCGACTCGGACGCCAGCTATGCACCTTTCCAGCGGTGTTGGCGGTAAAACGTAGCAAGGAACGTCGTTACATGTGACGCGTTAAGTGTAACGCGTTATTTTTTCAGTAATGTAGTATCGTACTCGTTACGTTTCCAAAACAGTAATGGGTAACAGTTTATTCGTTACATCTTCCCAAGCCTTCAAAAAGAATTACACTTAATTGTTTTTGTGTGCGTGTTTCTATAGGCGCTAAGTCAAATAAAATCATGCGTTCTTCTCGTTTTTCGTCACGTTTGTTATCGTGATTATATAAATGGAACCGTAATCCAGATAAGGAAATTACATTAAGTTTCTACATAAACAAAATGCTTCTTTTCTAATATTGCGTTTACGCGTACCTATAACGTCGGAACTGCAAGACGCTTCAGTTAATAAATATATACTAATGGAAAAGTAACGTGCGTTGTTTTATATCGCTAACGGTAACTGTGACGCGTTCCTTTTATTTGAAGTAACGAGTAACGTGTTTCGTTACTCTTTTGCGGTAACGCAGACAACATTGTCACCGAAGCGAAACGTGCCGAGTCACCGGGCTTGGCCAGAGGTTGTATCGGTCCTACCTCCCTAACGCTGCTGCTGGCGTACACCCACAGAGAAAGCTTCCGTAAAGGACCTTGTTAGTCTCGCCTCGCAGGAACCTTTAAATAGGCCTTGCGCACGCACTGCACACGCCGTCCTCCGTCGATGGCACGACGACAAACCAGCAGGCGAGCCAGGAGACCACGAGGAATCTCGTCGAACCTGTCGCCTTGAAACCGCCGCGATGTGACGAGAGCGCAGGGACCGGAGGCGAGAGACGTGGCACGTCCAGACACGGCACAAGTCCGGGCGCCCTTGAGACACGGGCGGCGAGAGGAGGGGGCGTTCGTTGCTCCTTTGGGCCCTCGCTCGGGCGTTCCGAGACGCTCACCGGCCTCCGAAGAGAAACCGCATCTCCGTCCAAGGCACCGCAAGCAGCGAACCGGTCGCAGGTGTCCGAGGCACCGATCGTCCGGCCGTCGCAGGTCCTCGGAATGCGAAGCTCGTCGAGTGTTCCGGACATCGAGGGCTCGTCGACTCTTCAAGACTCCCCTCGTAGAGGGACGCTTAGTCACCGGCTGGACGAATTTTTTAATTGTCCCGCCCCCTGCGCGAGCTTCATGGAGACAGGGCATCCGAAAGAGACGCTCTAACGTTCTCATCCTTGTGTGGCTGAGCCCCGGGTTTCGCGACCTAGAATGTCTCCGCATTTCCTCCTCGAAGAAAGAAGCGCTGGAGACTTGCAGACGGGAAAGCTCTTGTCACGAGCTGCATTGGCCTGGAAGTCCGGATCCAACACGCGCGTACGCGAGCACGCTGTCATAGTCTCCTCCGCTACCGGTTCGACGGCACGCGTGCGCTATAAGCGTCCTGATTAGCTTCCGAGGCTAATGTGTGGACGCTACTGAATAATGACTGCGAAATGGCCCAAGCAGTGTACATCCCCCGGGGAACTCTCGGTGCCGTGACCCATCGCGGATGGCCCGCAAACATACATTTCCGGATGTCTTCGATGCAAATTTTTTTTTAGGCGAGACAAATAAGGTTAGAGCTCGGCCGGCTTCTCCGGGAGGCAGTCTCGCTTCGCAGTCGCGTCATGTTTAAATAGAGGGCTTTCCTGGCGGAACAGCCACTGTATTACGAAAGAGGGCGAAAGATGCCGTACAAATACACGAAACAAAAAGGTGCAAGGAAATGGATAGATGTGAAAGTTCGCCTTCGGGGTGAAGCCTATGCGCCGGAGGCATTTTTGAAAGTCACTGGGTTCGTAATAATTCACCGTACAAGTATAAACGTTTTTTTTTTGGAAATATATTTTTAGCTTTGCATTATTCATCAGCCAGGAAGTGTGTCTGCCGCTGCAGCATAAATGGCAACAGCTATCTTCTCTCTGCTCTTTTTTAGCGATAAACATTCATACGGACCTTTTCTCTTGTTTCTTTCTGTTCTCCATCCGCCTTTCCCACTCCTGGATGATTGTTTACTTCATTTAAAGGACAGGAGGTCGAAGGTAACATAACGGCGTCACTTCTTCTGAATGACGACATAACGACTACAGTAGGAACTACAAATGCCATCACAAATATAAATTTTGTGACCCCTGTGAAAACCAAATGGGTACTAAGATAAAAATAAAAAAACCCAAATCCAACGTTTTGCCTTTAGAGAGAGAGAAAAAAGATGGAGCCAATAGCTTAAACCCTGAGACTGAAAGGAGTAAAATACGGGACAACAGGACGCGAGCTCCTTGTCTCGGGGCTTAGATGATGATGTTTCCTAACCATCTCGCCTGCGTAATTTAGCTTCTTGATTTCGCATCAAGCATGAAATACGGGTTTTGATTGGGTCAGCCGATCTCTAATAAGCGGTGATAAGAGCGAACACATAAATTACTAGTTCATGGCAAAACGTAAGAGCTGGATTACTTGCTACGAAAACCGGAAGAGGGGTTTGTGTATTTCTTGCCTCATAAGCGCAACATGGATCCATTGAAATCCGTTGGTACGTGCGTTTTCTATCTAAGTATCAGCAAGTTATCTCGTTTATATTTACCGTCGCCATACTAATTACCAAAAACCTTCCCATTTGTAATTGCGAGGGTTGATCCAATTAATGTGTCAGTGTGTCGCGTGGTCAAATATTAAGAATGATGACGCCTTATAGTAGCATCTTTGATGATTAAAAATTGATTAGTTTTGATAAATCGTCTAACATGTCATCCTCTTTTCCGATTTTCCCTACCCACCTATTTCATGTTTCAATTCAAGCTAGTATCGGCTACGGTGCAAATCTTGCTTAAAAACCTTTATATCTGTGATACGTATGAAGAATTCAATATGTATGGGAATAAAAACACTGAATTAAAAATCGTGAAGCAAGAAGCATGAACACAAGCCATTTGCTACCCTTTTTATCCTGTCTGTGTCACGGGGTGCACATTGTTGGAAGTTGTTCGTGGAGCGTGCTGCTCAGAACAAGGTCCCATTTATACTATGCCGAGAACGACAATCCTAATTGATGGAAGGCAAGCTGAATGTTCACAATCTCTTATTTCTCCCAGTCACGATGATTTTGTATGGCAGAAGACAAATGACAGCTAGTTTTGATCATGCGTTGAGAACAACGAGCAGCAATATGGCGTCCCTCCTATGTAACAAAGCAGGAGAGTTGACTTTTCTGAGTCAATTAATGGTGCGTCACTCGCGAATTCGCGGGCGGCAGAATAGTGCCGTTGACGAGCGGATTTTGAAGCCGGGTGGTGAAAACCGCTTGCGGAAAATCTGGGTACGACCAGAACAATAGCCAAATTTTCCCTCCATCGATGAGTCGATTTCCCCACCCGGCTTCAAAACCCGCTGCCGCCGGCGCGATCCGCCCGCCGAATCCGCATGGTACAAATGCACCATCGAAGAAAATCGTAAAACACGGATTGAAGAACACAAGTGCAGCGTCAGGGTTCTGCTGAGAGCGCTCCCTGATTGCAGACAAGTCTCGGTCTAACGCTGAGGCAGCAGTGTCGCCCTATCGGTGCCTTTGTCTTTTGTGTTACACTGAAATTCCAACACTATACGATCATTGTCACCTGTATTGCTGTACACGAAAACAGTGTTTAAAAAAGAAGCCCTCCTTTTCCCACACCAGGTGTTCGCACTGCGCAACCGCAGAAAATGGATCTGGGACAAGTGAAGCTTGTGCGCATGCGCGCAGCGCCGACAGCAGCGCCACCGCAGTGATGTGACGTCAAAGAGTTGAGTTGATCAATACAGAGCGCAAGCTCGTCTCCCTCTTGCACACGGGTTACGGTGATGTCAGAACGCCGAGCTCTTTATTGGCTGAGTGAAAATAAGTAGGGTAAACATCACGGCATCTAGCAATGAGGTCTACCCACTATCCTTTTAATCAAAGCCAATCAAAGCTCGGCGTCGTATTGACGTCACCGTAACTTTTACGGAAGAAGCAGGTGACTCGCTCTTCGTCACTTGAAAGTGGGAAGAGCAAGGAACGCATGACGAGTTGTTTAGAGACGAGTGCACTTAAACTTCTCTACTCCACAGAAATGCAGAAGCCATAATGCGGCGATAAGATCTGAGAAGGGCAGCGCCAAGTACGATGACCTTCGCCATCTCGAATGCGCGAAGCAGACCAGAAAGGATCGGCAGATCCAACTTGGGTGGGCTAGAGGATCCGAACGATGCAACATCCGTACGTGTGGGACGGGCAGCTGGAGTCGTCCGAGGGTTGCCCGGATGACATCATTGCCGCCGTCTCCGAATGCGGCGACGACGTGGGAGCAAAAGGTTGTCTGACTGCAGCGAATCGCATGGAATGCGTGAGCCGTGGCGCCTCGTCAAGCCTACGTTTCTTTACAACCTCGAAAGCTTCCCCGTGCCCAGTAACAGTTTTGTGTAGAAAGAGAAACACAGATTGAATGGTAGATGAGTAACCTGATCGTTCGGAGTCCATCATAATACTAGGCCTTAAAGCTTTCACAAGAAATTTATCCGTGTTTTTTTTATTTCGCTCTGAAACGTGAATATTACCTTTGCATTCTCACTTGTTCCGACTTAATTATAGCTATTGAACAATATATGATTCAACAGCTAAACATTATACAAAATGTGCAGTGAAGCTCAAGGAAAAAAGCGCGAGCAATATATAAAAATTCGCACTAGAGTGCGAATTTCTACATATTACTCAGACCTTTGTTCCTCGAACTTTACTGCGAATTTTGTATAATGCTTATATATTGGTCATTGTACAAAACTAGGAATTTGTGTATACTGCTTATGTTTTGACTAGTGGATTAAACTGTGACTTTGTGTATAATGTTAGTTTTATTATTGCAACTTTCACAAGGGGGCCAGGCTTGTCAAAGCCGGCTAAGCATTGTTAGGCAGCAACGCCAGTCCTCCTTTTGCACACGCCCCCTCTTCGGTACCATAACACAGAGGTCTCCTTTCACAAGGACCCCTCTTTGGTACCATACCTCAGAGAGGACCTGGCAAAATAGGGCCACCCACCTTCGCTGCACAGGGGCTTGCGGTAAAAATGAACGGTGTGCCGCGCGCGAAAAAACGAAGGGGCTGCAGCTGAAGTAAGTTTTGCGGTGCACGTTCTCTTTGAAGATGGTCTAGCTCCCAGACGACGTTCAAGGCATATAAGCTTCTTGGTGCGTTAGGAGGGCAGAGACGACACGCTTAACAAGAAGTTCACACGAGATGGGCAGGAAGAGAACTGCATGCTAACCGAGTCGGACTTCTTTCCTATCAATATTTTATCATTCTGTTTACGAGTAACCGTGCTTGTATAACTTGAAAGTAGCACCCGAGCTTGGAAATATTTCAGAGGATGCTCCGAGTTAAGACTTTTGTTTTTTTCCCGTACAAGGCATGACATTTTATGTTCCAGCGACCGAACGATAGCTGACTGTTATTTTGGCGCTTACCCCATCTCCATTGTTGTTTTGTATTAAAATGTATTTGTATTTTCTAAGCATCATGTCTGAGAGCGGGCCGCCGTAAGGCAGAGAAACCGATAATGCTGGATGATACTAAGGTGGAATTAGGGACTCTCATTACCTAATAATTTCGCTAGGCTTTTCGTCAAGGTATTGTATTTACATCATTATTAAAAAAACAAAGCATGTTATGTAGTTTTTCTTGCATTTCCAGCTTCTCGGAGGAGACGGCAAGATGCCTGGTTCAGGTCGGTATGGAGACCCGAACGCGATGAAGTTGTTCGAAACTATTCCTTAACCAAAAGTTTGGCACAAAATATGACTACATTACAAGTGGAAATGGAAGCTATAAAATGTCGATTTGTTTGCTTCGCTGCACATTAGCTGCATCTTGGCCTTGTGACTGAGTCATCCTGAAGAAGCCCATGATCATTAGCTGCTTCACGGCCTTATGACTGACTCATCCTGAAGAAGCTCATGATACGTTTATACCTACTAATGGCAGCAAAGAGTCCAACGTGTCCGCACAAGCACCGCCCATACGCTTTAGCGTTCTGGCTCAAAAAGCGTATTTCCAAACATATTTAGGCTTGTCGGTTCGGGTCTGCGTACTTCCTTTACTGACGTTTACCGGGTCGCACAATGTTTCCGGAGGCGTTCGGCCTTTAGCATGCGAATAAAGCTCTTTAGATGACAAAACTTAGCTTCTACATTAAAGTGACTCGCACGTGTGAACAGGACCAGCATGGCCTCTACAACAACAGCAGTTGCCGTAGGTTTCAAAGGGGACGTAACTTTCTCTCAACCTTTTATGACGTATGAAATAACCCGGCAGACAGTTTGAAGACATAGAGATATTGAGATGCAAAACAGAAGGGCTTCGCTTCACCATGGTGCAAGTAAGATGTAGCTAAAGTCCGGATTGGAACCGAGAATGAAAAATATACATAGAAACGATATTTTGCGCTCAAGTATTTTTGCAAACAAGAGTGTTAAAGGCGTTCAATGTTTGAGAAAAGCGGCGTAGCGTAGCCGTTACACTGAGCGGTTAAAAGTTACAAGTGGAAGTGAAGAAAAAACGGCCATTCTTTAGTCGTTACAGTAAGTTACAGAATGAGATCGACAGGGCGTCTTTTCTCGGATTGCTCTGCCTCCAGTATACGCACTCGTTGCACCCCGCCGCGCATTGGCTGCGCGTCCGGGCCCGAAGCTCACAAGATGAGGGAAGAGTTATCGAAGGTAGGAAATTCGTGCAAGAGGCAGAACAACTGAAAGACATTTCTGTTCTTTTCATCCCCTCACTTAGTGTCCTTCAAAATGGTCTCGCGTCGTTAATACTGAGGCACTAAAATGCATGATACATAGTCTGCGAGATCTGCATTATTTGAAAGTGGCCCTAGACGAATGATGAATCTCCAGAAATAGTTATTATAGGGCATAGTTTCCTTCAATTAGCCCCAAATGTGTTTCTCCCACGAATGATCGTGCGTCCGCCTAGCGGAGGGTTTGCTTATGGAGGTTACGATCACTGACAGACAGAGCAGGCGTAAAGAAGAGACGAGGCTATACTCTCGATTTCTTACATATATCTCTCAGGACAACTCCAAGCTAAGCGAACCTGTTTCACCGCAATGAAAAGACACGTTTTAAGAAAAACGACAAACTGTTCCTTGTGAGGTCATGCTCTCCTTGCTCTCAAATTCACACCGAAAGTACCGGAAGCGACCTCAAAGTCCCACCATCGCTGCATGACGTAATAGTAATGATTGGTATATCGAAAATTTTCAATAATAGTTTAATGGCTATGTCATCTTCCTCAATGCCAGTTACTAGGCGCGCACGATCAGCCCGAGTGACAAGTTTCAGAAAGGTCTGCTTTCAACTACATTATCGTACACTGAATTATGTTAAGAAGTTCCGGACTTTTGCCGCCAAACTATGCCAGTTTTCGCGGCATTTTGGAATTGGTGCAAGTTCCCCATTTCTCTGCTTCATTGCGTTTCTACCGGAAGCGTCGCCTCTTACCTGAATTTAATAAAGTGATTTTTCTTTGAAGGCTATCCTATGAACAGGGCTTCGTGTTTTGTGTACATACCGATATAGCCCAAAATATAATCCTAAAACGGGTTTCTCGAAATCGAAAAAAATACACCTTAATTTAGACGTGTCCTTGAATAATAAAAACAAATATATATCGAACTTCACGCACAGAAATCTGCATGTACGGCTTAAGTTTGTGTTCACCCGGAACATAGCCTGTACCGAAATATCCGCGAGGTAACTTCTCTGCTTCGGGAACCATGCCCCTTTGTCCCGACTCCTTCTCTTAACCTTATCAGGAGGTCATTTTCTAGAAACACTTTATAGAAATGCATTCCCTCTTAACATAATCCCTGGTAAACGCCGATATCTCGCCGATGAAAAAAAGAGGCACCGACGAATAGCGAAACTGAGGAAAGAGAGAAACCTCCCAAGTATGTATACCTAAATTTGAAGAATATAAATTAAACACAAACCTTAAACACAGAATTCTACTTATGAGCTTGAGAGTCATAGTGTCACTTTGAGTTGTGCTCTGCTTCCTTGGCTCCTTCGTAAACGGTAGTAGCTTTCTTCACGAACATCCTGAGTAGCTGAAAGGAAGAAGGGGCGTAACCGGCCGATGGGGATGAGGACACTGCGGCTGGTTTCTTCAAATCGGCCGGCATTGTCCGAGCGTCTCTTGGGCACTGCGTTCCGGCTGCAGTTTCGGGTCCGAGCAGCGTGGTCTGCCCCATTAGCGGCGGGCCAAAGGCGGCCTCAAGGGCTGCGGTGTCCTGAGCCATAATGGTTCCGGGCCGCCGCCGCGCCATTCTGGGCGGCGTTCTCGCCCGACCCGCTCGCGCACTTCCGCCCTGTCTTCCTCTTTGCAGCCGCTTCGACTGGAATGCGCATTGCGGCTGCGGTTCGAGAGAGGCGCCATTGTCAACCATTAAATTGCTTAAGCATGGAAACGCGGAAACGCTGATCTCCTCGACGGTTCTCTCCTCCTTGAAGTTTTTTACTTCTTTTTCGCCCCTTCGTTTAAACTCAGCTCTGAAATAGGATCGTATTCTGCTTCACCGGAGGTAATGGCGTACTCGGAATGGGATCTGCGGATGAGGCCACCTCACGGACCTCCCGAGTTCAATTTCCTTCCAGTTTATGGGGAGTTGGAATTCTCAAAAGGATGATTATTACAGAAAGTATCCCCATGTCGCCGTCAGCTCGTGCCGTGGGTAAATCAACGTATCGTCTGTAATTACTTAACAACAGTCCTGACGGTGGAAAAGAATCTGGCAAACACTGGCTGTCAGCAGCGCATAACCTCAGAGCTTTCGGTATAGACCCGTACCCAGCGCGAGGTCCCCACCTTCGATAACACTTAGCCATCTTGTGGGCCTCGAGCACTCACGCACAGTCAATACACGGCCGAAGGAAACGAACTTGTGGTGGAGGCGGGGCACTAAAAAAGATACGCCCTGGCCTTCTTTTTCTGTCGGTGGCTGATGCCTCAAAGGTAGGGGTCGCGCATGTTAGCCGAAGTCACTCTGCTCGTACGTCATACAAAATGCACTGTGTTCGCGATAGACACCGTGATCAGAATTATCCGCGCCTCGAGCATGTTTGAAACATACGTGCTTCATAGATGTACGTGCGTTAGAACATATCTGCAACCTGCATGGAGGTAGGGAGATTCTGGAGGCGACATGACGCCACCGGTGGTGAAGCCAGAAGTGTGGAAGGACACGCCTCCAAAAACAACGGGGCGTGTCCCTCCACACTTCTGGATTCACCTCTGGTGGAGTCGCGTCCAGAGGCGTCCAACCTCCGTGGCAACCAGTTTCTTTTTGTAGGGCCAGTGTGACAGTCTTATCAAACATGCCTCGGACGGTGTCTGCAAGCTGTCCTTTCTATGATGTAGTAGCAGTGTAACCGCAGCTTTAGACTGCGGGTATCCTCAAGGGGGGGGGGGGGGTTACCAACTTCGTGTCAAGAGAACTGAAAGCGCAAATAAAAGTATGCCCGTCTTTTTTTCTTTCTTGTGAGCAGTTGGCTTCTTTGAACTTTAGGCAAGATATCTCAGCGACACACATCTCAAAGTAGTATCACCGCTAGATCAGCTGAATTGTCGATATCTGTTTTTTAATGCCATGAATCAGAACTTTATATTTCAATACGCATAACACTGAAACGGTTCTACCTGAATGAATGCTATTTTTGGTGGGTAGCGCAAAGAAAATATGGTACTTCATGTTATACTTCAAAACAAATATAATGTGAGAAGTAATTTACTTCGCTCATACGTTGACGTGGGTATCGATAATGTTGCGTAAATAATACAAACCCGAATATGATGTACGATTTCGGAAAGCTTTAAACTGTACCTTTGTGTAATAAGCCGGACCTTTTACGTACCGCAACGTGGTCTCGAGCTTGCTTCCTATTTCACTAAAAATGTATCCGATCAAATGAGGTACAAGGACTTCTTTATTAATCCGGAGTAAACCTAACCTTCAACTGACATCTGTCGTTTTCTGTCTGTCATCAGGGCGTGGATTCTTTGCCGAATACAAAGACGTTTTTTATTAGTTCATGCAACCTAAATCTGTAACTTTTAGCAATTTATTAAAGTTCTGCGTTCTCGAGGAACGGGACTGTGTCGATTAGACCAGCTGTCCTTGGCAGTTTCTTTTTTCAGTTGAAAGGTTCTTTGCGTGTTGTCGACTAGGATGTAACCGCCCCTCATTTATTATGCTATCCGTATCGTGAACGTCTGTTATAGTTAAGAGTGGTAAGCTGTCCTATACATTTTTGCTTTTGAATGTGTAATGAGAGAGTTAATCTGAGCGCAAGTTCCGGTGCTGGTTCGCCTGCCAAAATTTGACTTTCATCCAAAAAACAAAAGTGCTCTAAAAGAAGCCTCTCGTCAACTGCTTATGTCCAATGTTCATATTCATTGAAAATAAAGTCGAATCATACAGGTTAGGGAAGTATTTAATATGATGATGTTTAAGCGTAATAGTGTCAGTGACCTTCCTTATGTACTGTCATCAGCGAAATCGTTGCTGTCATTCAGTGGATCTTGTCTTACAGCACTTTGTTGTAGCACTCCTGTCGTTTATCAGATCATGTGGAAATCACGAAACCATCCTAAGCCACTAACACTACTAGTTCGGAAAGCTGACTCGGTGACATTCGCTGGGACATAGGAACTTGCCATTGATGTTGATGGTAGTTGAAGAGTTGGAAATCCGGTGACTCTAATAATAGCGAACTCCCTTCGATACAGCAAAACAGTGCGTACTATCGCCGAAATCAACAGTGTAGAAAAACTTCAGAGTATGTACATTACTCAAACTTGTAATTTTCTATTTTGTATTTTAATTTAAATTAAGTATTTATAGAGCGTAAGTATTCACACTTAAGCGCACCGATCCTCGTGCTCTTTCCTAGTTGCCATATCTCGATGTAAGTAAGATAGGCTCAGATTATGTTCAATTACACACGCACAAACGTTTTCGGACACAAAATACGCATTATATGAGAGAACTTTGAAAAAAACATTCAAACGAATTTATTTTACCTCGAAAACCCCGATACAAAAATTGCATTAGCAAAACTGGCAGGATTAGCCAGACGTAAAATCAGACCTCTATCCTGCTGTATTTGTTTTTGCTCGTTAGTTTATTCTTAAATCGACTAAAATGAAGGATCGCGCAAAAAGGCTGAAGCTAGCGCATAAAACCAGGCGTAGCACCTGTGTGCAAGGAGGCCGAAAGCAAAGCTGGAAACTCGTCTCGAGAGGAGCTGTCTCAGCGGTGTTCCTGTAACATTCAGAGGCGGGTCATGACACGTGGGGCGTGACACTCGAAGCACTCCAGTTTTTTTCGGGTCGCCTGCCTTCCGGTGTCTGCGCCTCAATCTCCAGAACGACCGTGGGCGTACGCTTTCCCGCGCAACAGAAAGGCCCTTCGCTCGTGCAGCCCCAAACACCGGCAAGCAGGTCCTCAAGCCGACGCTGTCTGGGCCGCGCTGTTTCCGCGCGCGGGAACCATTCTTGGTTCCCGCGCATTTTTCTGTTGTTTTTTCGCGCTCGAATGTGGAGCACTTCGTGCGTCGTTGCCGCGTTGCCAGACTGGGGTCTGCCTTGCGCTGCCGTACGCTCACACGCCGGGACCTCCGGACGCTTCGAGACTTAAACGTTGGGGCAGCTTTGATGGAAAGTTCCGGCGTAGACGGACGCCCAGGTTGAGGATCGCCATCCAGACCGAAATGCCCGCCATTCGATAACCTTATTCGAGTCGTTAAAGTTGACAGACATTTCAGATGCTGGTTCGAATATCTTTCTGTGGAGTTCAAAAGGATATCCTACACTTCGCCGGGGTACACTATAGTATAGTCAATGACGACGCGAAAACAGCAGGAAGGAGTTTCAGCCTTTCCATCTCCAGCGAGAGCTTCCTACTGTCGACGACGCTTCGCTGTCTCGTTGCACCACGAGTGCGCGTGCAGCAAAAAGCACGGCGGAAGGCATGGAGCGCCTGCTGGACGCCGGGCGTTTGAAGGACACGCCCTGCCGTTCTCATTCTGTCAGTGACTGTACGGGCGGAAATGTAGGAGAGCAGAAAGCGCTTCGACGTCATAATACGGAGCTGTGGTTGAAAACCATCTAGTGGGTAGGCGAAAAAAACGCAACCTTTGTCTCCATTCAACCTTCAAACGCGTTCAAACGCGTTCATACAGCAAGTAAAGTCTACGACGTCTGGCTTTTGCGCCTTCCCACTAATCGTTCCAACCGGAGATCGGCGCTCCTACGCCCCCGCGCTCTCTCGATTTTCGCCCGTATAGTCGAGTTTGTACTATTCGTGCAACCAAACGAGCACGAAGCATTTCAAAGCAAAACAATAAAGAAACACACACAAAAAAAGTCCTAGTGTCACACTCCTGATCGGCCGTAGCGGCGAAGTTTGTTTCGCAAACAGATCGACCGCGTTCTCTGACCTTAAGGACCAAAGACCAGTTCGCGCTTTCCACTTCCTCCCGCCCCTTCTGCCCTGTCCAACGTTGCTTGTTTCGTCCTCCCCTCAGGGTTAGGAGGATCTTCTAGCCTCGCAGAATCTCGTTTCTGTTCGACTGCCTTTGAAAACCGGAAGGCGCGGCTTATTATGTTCCCCACTTCGTGATTGGTTCTCTCGCGTTCTTATCGGCTCATGCCCCAGCGTGATTGGTTGCGGGACGATAATGAGATGCACGGGGACTCGGCACGCCTGGGTTTCTCAGACAGTCGGTGACCGTACAGCAACTCGACTCTCCGACGTCACAGCGCCACAGCGGTGGCGCTACTGTCGTCACTGCGCATGCGCCGAAGCTTCCCGTCTCCCGGACATGGTTTCTGCACACCTGCAGTGCCCACATCCTGTGTGGCCAAGCGCGGGCTTGTTCGTAAAACGTGTGGTGTTGGTGTATAGTAGGCGTATGTGAATCGTAAGTCGTCTTAGCTCTTCTGTTCACGCGAGGACGAAGCACACGGGAATGAGGAAAATACATTTTTTTTGCGACCGACATTCCTGCGTCTATACGAGTCTCGCGTCCATCTCGTAGAAACGACGGAGACAACGTTCCTGACCTTGGCCCGCACGTCGAGGGGCTCCCGCTAACGCTCGCTTCCGAGGCAATCACGTGGCCGAGTTCCTCGAGACACCGAGTTTGATTGAACATCTCTCAGCGTTGTCCTTGCCGCTTGTTGTACATAATGACCACATAAAGAAATAGGTTTTTTTTTCTCCCGTGATTATTAGTGACACTAACGGGAATTAAGTGCTATTAAGCCGTGAGGTCGCAGCCCTGAGTCCTAAGTGAACTCAAAGTTGCTTACGGTACTTTGGAGTTATAACTAAAGGCAAAAATAATTCTGAGCTGATTTTTTTTTTACATTTTTACAGCTGTATTTGAATGTTGCTTCTGTCGCGACAAAAGGTAATGCCTGCTTTTGCTAGGAATCATGCAAAGCTTGTGTTCCGACGGAGACGATAGTGGAGTTGAAGCTGCGAGGCATCGTCACTGCTCGAGACACCTGCCTTCCACAAGAACTGCTCCGCTTCAAGCGCTTTAACTGTTGCACAGCGCTTTCGTCTACTTGTCATTGGAAGCCTTTAGTACTCTTTTAACGAATTCAGTAAACACCATAAAATGATCATCCAAACTGCTCATTTCGATTATAAAATGCATATATATTAATATATATTAATTGCGTATAGAATTAAATTCATATATTAAATGCATATATATTAATTGCATATAGAATTAGGAGCTGTGTTGTGCCCAATCGGGAAATCAATCTCAGAGGTATACTTTAGTGCTCCTTAATACTGCGTCTGAGTAAAATCCGAACAATACCTGTCAGTGTTGAGCTGACCGTGTCGTGTCACTCACTGTAAATTATTTGGCGATAGTTTATTTTGAGGTTCAAGCAACGAGATTTGTTCTTTATGAATAACACGTAATGTTTTAAGTATGTGCGAATTACGTCCGATGTTGTTTGTGTTATATTTGGGCTTCCCTTGTTTGCTATAATCGATCAGTAAAACAATCAATCAATTGTTAAAATATGCAGAAGCAACCTATTGACCTTCGTGCTGGCAAATATTAATATTATTATTATATAATAATATTAATAATATGTATATAAGTGTTTAACCAACAACTAGAAGCAATTAGTTGTAAGGCACTTCCACCACGTATACAAAGCAAATTAATTTTTCCCTTCACTGAAACAAGTGATGGACCCCCGGCCAAAAGCGCGATAATGCATGGTTTCCGAGTAATACATATAATCATTGTCTGAGAGACCGTTGTCGAAGGTCCTTATCTGGCATTGGAAGTGCCTCGAGTGCGCAAGGTCGTCACGTGTCGGTTCGGTTATTTAAATTACAGGCAAAAAATCCCCGGTGCCCGATGTCGGAACGCGATTATCGAATGTCCCTGAAGAAGTTTCTCGAATTGCCAAATGTTTGACTCAGTGTCTTCCAGCGACTCGAGTAATGAGCCAGGCATTCCTCGTCGACTTATCGCAACGGGACATCGATGGAACGCGCTCAGACATTGCAGCTGGACGTCACGAAAAAATTCGTGACAAAAAAGTTTATCTCTTTGGATCGTAAAAACAAAACACACGCACAAAATAAAAATGTATTGGCGGGTGAAATTTCTGGTCAATATGTAAAGGCTTCGCAGAAGTACTGATAAATTTGCTCCTGTCAGACGGCCCAGAAAATACCATTTACCATTGATGTTTACTGCTTTGGCAGTGACCGCTCTGTTTACTCAGAGAGTGAGATCGTCTGGGGCGCACATCTTTGAAACGCCCGGCATCCGGTACTCGCTCCATGCATAGCCTCCTATATACTGACAAAGCCTGGCAGATGGCAACCAGAAGCGGCCCCCGAAATGGAAAAGGTGGAGCGGCAGACAACGCATCAGAGAAGAGCCACGTGACTGCATGGTGCCCCGCTGCGGCGAGACGCCGAAACACACTTCTCCCGAGCGGACAAGTGTGTTTCGGGTCCTCGCGGCTGCAAAAGATGTGCGTTGACGTCCAGGTTCCCCGAGAAATGGCTCTTAGATGCTCTGTACTACCGAGATCCTCTATAAAAGGGTATGCACTTGGGCTAGTTGGTGATCCATGTGTTTGAGGGTAAAAGCGCTAAAAACAACGGACAAGTAAACGGAACGAACCACACAGAACAACCAGATGCTCGCGCTCCAAATCTGCGACCGGGCACTCTATGGCTCCGTCGTCGAACTGCCAGGCTTTGTGACTATAGAGGAGGCCAAGGTCGGAATATGGCTGCGAGCGCGCCCGAGGTGAACGAGACGCAGAAGCGCTGTCGAATGTAGCAAGCTCGCTCCGGAGGCGAGAGAACTGAAAATCCACCCTGCCGTCCTCACCTTGTCGGGGACTACACCAGTTGAAACCAGAATGTGAAGCGCTAATATGTATTTCTCAGACATTTTAAAACATTATAAATATTGTGCGCTAGTAGGGGTAATACAAATAACATTTTTAAACGCCTATATATGAGATACAAAACATTCGCTAGAAGCTAGTGGTCATCGTATCAGTCAGCTGGTGACTGGTGGAAATTTACGGATATGCCTAGCAACCACCAGGGAAATACCAAATTATTGCCTGCTTCCGTAGATTTAGAAAGTATGGGAAATATATAGCTCCTGGTATTTAAAGTTTTGCACGATATCTATGTTTAGTGCGCATATACCAGCGATGCCGTCAGTGCCAGCAGTTGGGAGGGCTGCCTTTTGAAGGTAAAGGTCGCTGGCAAGCTCCTTCACGAAGCTGCCATTGTAAGAGAAAGGGCATTTACGGTGCTCCTTCGCACGACATTCTTTTCTTGATGGGAATAAATCCTTTCTACTAAAAGAGCTTAGGGTGTCGGTGTGACAGTGAAATCAAACCACGACACTAGAGGAAACGAAACTGAAAGACAGGAAAAACAACGCTGTGTCTGCCCCTTGCTCGTTCCTTCTCAACATTTTGTATGTCTAAAATTAACAACTCTCTCGCTTACTGACCCATCGCCGATGAACGCTGACGATGTAAGGAAGATTGAAAGTGAAGAAATCAATGATAGAAAAAAAATATTTTAACTCACTCTAAAACCTAAATGCAATGAAGGCAGCACTAAAACAAGTAACCATTAACCTAAACCACAGGTGGTACTTAACCTAGGTTCATAACCACGGTTATATATTCAGCGTACCCTGCTCTTAAAGGTAAAAAGGGCAGTGAATACGAAATCATACACTTACAGCTCAAGTTCCGTATTCTGCACTTACAGAAGGCAGTTATTACCTCACGTTATCCAGAGTTTTATGTGACAAGAATAGTAATTGCACAACATTAACATATCCCACTAGGAAACAAAATTAGCGGACTCGGTCCAACAGTTCTCGTTCGCATATAAAACAACATAAAAAGGCGTTGTAAGTGCATATATTTTTTTCAAGGAATCTATGGTGACTGCGGGATGGGTTTAGAACACGAAGCAGAAAAACAGGTTGCCGAAGAGTTAGGCGATCATAAAGAGCTGAACTTATATGGGGCCGATATTAGTAGTGTAAGAGACCAGTGCGTCGTGGGACTTGCTTTAGTGAAATAGTTTGATAAGAAACACCACGCTGTGCTCCTCGGTTCAATTTAATTATGTGCATAAATAATGCAAGCTTCAAGTTAACAAGAATATTTGAATCAAGTTGGTACATGGACGGGAGAGCTTGAGGTCTTATTTTGTAAGAGTCAACTTTTATCAACCCTCAACTGACGAAGCAACATTGCTGAGTGAAGGACAAAAGTTATTATTCAATTGGAACCTTGTTATGTGCCTGCAGTAAATCTATTAAGTAAATTCAGTAGCAGTGTGAGGCGTTGAAACAAAACTGTTATACTTGACCACAACCAATAAGATGACCAAAAGAGAAAGTGACAAATCGCTGTGATGAACCCAAAGAACACCTGTATGGCGTGTTGTCTTAAGCGAACAATGGTAGGTTATCAAGCTCTTGTGGCGCCGTGGAAGCACCTGATGTGAATTTTCTTGAGTTTTGAGACTATCCTTGTACGCTAGCTTGCCCGGCTGAAGGAGTCGACATGAATGAGTTGCCTTTGTTTTCACGCGGAGGCATAATCGTCGCTCCGCTTGCATCGCGTGCTCGGTCGTGCGAGCAAGAACCGATGGGTCAGCCACCCTTGAAGAGCGCCAGTGCTTTTTTCTAGGTCTTCAGACGGCGCTGGGGCAAGCGCCTCCCTCGTCAACAATTTCAAGGTCGCGTTCAGAACGCGCATTCTTCGAACCCTTTGCCGCACACTAAGTAGGGATTTGTAAGCTGAGCTTGGGTGAATTGTGCGTATTTCAGTCATTGTTCGGGCATAATCAGTGGGTCAACAGGTTGAACTGGACACGTTTAAGTGTGCCACAGCTCATAGATATTCAAGTTGTTCTCTCATAACGTTGCTGCCTAACAGTGGTAACTTTTAATGGGTCTTCTTTAGACAAAAATATGGGAACTACTGCTTGACTTGAGTACAATAGTGCTAAAAGCTTTTTTGCATCACCGGTATATACTGTTTGCCTTTCATTGGCGAATTAATTGGTGTAATACTGTTATTGCCGTCGGGTAAATCTGACCGCGAAAGCGAGTGTTAGACCACGGCACCTCCATAGACCCTTTCCAAAATTCAGTCTGGCCACTACGATAACTATCACCATCTGAATGTGGCATCTGCGGCAGGCTAATGGCAGCCTACTGACGGCCGATAAACCAAGCAGCTAAAGACATGCACTTGATGAAACGACACAAAGCCTGGTCACTCTAGAGGTTAGTTCAATGCGACCATAAATCAGATACAAGCGCTCCGGAGTCAGCGCTCATTTATGACTCGTGACGAGTAAATCAGTTGGCATACACTAGGCTCATAACCCCTATGACGTGTGAAATTTTATCGAGAGTTTTACTCCGGTAAACATAGAGAAAGAACTGTGCGGCAAAGAGCACGTACCTGCGTGCCGTTGACGTAAGTAAGTGACGATGCCAGATAAGACACTAGATTTTTACCTCCATTAGTATGCGAAAGGTTAGACTCTGAGTCACTACATCGCACTGAATTTCTTAAAGGGTCTATTGCTCCGAAGGTATGGCCTGTCGTATCTGTCTTCTGCGCAGCAGGTGTAGATGTTTTTTTGATAGCAACGCATTCGTGTCTGCGCTAGCGAATTAATAACTCTTTCTACTGGGTAGATAGCAAGTTTCTTGTTTTGTTCACGGGGCGTCATATTATCGAATACGTTTATCGAAACACCGTTCTTATCGCTTTTTTTATTTTCTAGAAAGAGGTGCACTTCTTCAGGCTTATAGAAGTGGAGCGATCGAGCGGCCGTGTACAGACGGACGTCCTCGAATATACGCCCTTGACCGAGCGCCATTAAGTAACCTCCTCGACGGTGAGGCTTGATTCTGCTGTTTATAAAATTCTGTTTTGTGCAAGGCCCTCCCTAGCTTCAAGAAGGGAGCCTCTGTCCGCGCTGAGGTACTTTCTGGCAGACGCGCTTGTGCACGCCGATGACATCTCGGCCTTCCCTTCCGATTGTTTATCCTATTTTTACAAAGTTCAATCATGTTAGCGTTTCTCGGAGCAAACGCATAGCGTTGGCTCTTGATTTAAAAGTATTTGACCGCTCGAGGTCTGCTTCTTTCCTCGTACCTTAACATATATTGCTGCAGATGGCACAGGCGGGCGCTTCTTGCTTTTCAACAGGGCTAAGTTCCACAGATTCTCGGGCAAAAGAGTAGCTGCCAAAGCTACGAGCTCACCATTGTAGCCTCGGGTGCGGCATGAATAAAGGAGATTCCGCGCAAAGCTTGCTGTTACACGTGCTATTAGCGCTCGATGCAACAAGGATTGTTCTCACAGTAAGACAGATAGACATCGAGGTGCCCTAGGTCGGACCGTTTTGGAGTTGCTTTCGGGGCAGTTAGTCTCACGCTTTTGCGTTATGTGAATAAAGAAAATATAAATAAAAATTCATTTGCAATGGCAGGGTTTCTGGTAACTTTAAGACCAACTCGAAGGCTTGAGCGTCAAAGGTACAATGACAATGCCGAAAGTGGTTGAACCGACCATTACAGAAGAAGCCCCACTGTGCTCGAGAAGACAGAAAGTTCACGCCTTTTAAGCGTACAAAACGTTTTTATAAAGTTACCTCCAGCGTATCTAATAAGAATGGCGTTGTTTGGTTCAACGTTTCAACTTCGAAATGCACGCACCCGCACGCTTGTAAATGCGAAAAAACTTGCGCTGTCGCACCTGATATAGAGGAAATGTTATAGGTTAAAGACGAGCGGCGCACATAAAGCAACCTTAAAGTCCTGTTCGATTTGTTTACTTGGACTTCTAATTATTTTGTATATAGTTGAATTGATGTATATACGTAAAACTTTAATACAATTTTGAAAAGAGTAACCCCCCTCAATTATACGTGTGCTGACTTCCACGTGGTGTGGATGTTCGCATGACTGCAATGATCCTGAGGAAATTTCGGCCGACAGTAACACATTCGTTGCAATGTCGCACCAAGAGCTCTTCTCAGCACCGAGTTTAGGAGATAACTGAAGTAAAACGAGGCTAGGTTTTGAACAAAATATTCAGTGCCGATTCGATTGGCTGGCGCACCTCTCGCATTTCTTGTATTGAGATGGCATATCCCATTATCCTCTCGAATGATTTCTGGTACTTTAACAACAAAAACGTAATAAAAAAAACGTTTCGAGTTGACTCACTGTCTCAACTAATTGAAAGCACTCATTTAGCACTCATTGAAGTCCTGTGGTTTTGATCTTAATAATGGCAAGATGTGCCTCGATTCGTGCGCTTCCCTTCGTATGCATTTCAAGACAATCTGTTTGGAGTACTTCTACCACTGATTGCCTTCCACCTCTATTGTCCGTCACCTTACGGAGACCGAAAGCCCGTCGAATTGCCCTGAAACCGCTTTTTCCCTTCGCCCTCGAGAGTTGTGAATACAAACTTTTTTGTTATTATTACTGTTATACCATTGCTACTGCTAATAATATAATAGGATTAGGATTATCATCACCGTTATTCAAAAGTTTGTAATTAAAATTTCGCTCAAATACATAACGAGCTCACATCGAGTACAACCGCAGCCAGCGCTACGATGCGATGGATGCAATCAAGCAGCGGCAAAAGTCCCTCGCCACGGCAGTCGTCGTCTTTGTGCGTTTGCTATTGTCGGCTGAATAAATCACGCACAGAAGCTTCCTAGCATCAGCCGCAGTCACTGTGCGTGATTGATTTAGCCGGTGATTGCAGATGCACAAACACTACGAGCGCCATGACGGTACACTTCGGGCGCTGTTAGATGGATTATAAACTGTTTTTTTAAGACGCTAAACGCCTCAGGTCCACAGCAAGAAGGACACAAGCACGTTATCTATTAAAGCATGAAATGCTTTAATAGCATTTCATGCTATTAAAGCATCCGTCCTTCCGTTCATGCATTTTTCGCTAAATTTAGCGGTGAAGATGGCGTCACGTGACGTCATCTGACGTCACGTGATTTAGACACCCTGGGGAAGTTGACGGAACGTCACCTATACTTCGACTCAGTTTCCCTGCTGAATTTGGCGGGAAAATTAACTTCTTGTGGCAAAAACATCGATTCAGTTTTCCCGCTAAATTTAGCGGGAAATTGACGCCACGTGACTTATGCACCAATTCAGTTACCCGCTCAATTTTGCTGAAAAATTCACGTCTCGTGGCCTAGACACCACTCTAGTTTCCCCGCTAAATTTAGCGGGAAAATCGACGTCAAGGGACCTGACGTCACGTGATCTATACAACCATTCAGTTTTCCCGCTAAATTTAACGGAAAAATGTACGTCACGTGACACGTCAATTTCTTCAACCCACCCCTCTACTCTTTTCCCTCTTTTAGCACCATTTCCTAGATAACCCTAGGTTATGTTGCTCCCAGGCTGTTTCACATTTCGGACCTTATAGGACTGTTAAGGTGAAAGTCCCTGCCAATATTTTCCGGGATCTTTTCCCGGCTAACCTGCTGAACAATATTAGGTGACTTCAAAAAGAAGAAATTCAACGAGGGACGGGTAGTGTCATGAGTGAAGTGGCTTCTCGGTTCTTCTGATCTCAGGGACATGTTCAACTAAGCTAGAGACATCTCTATCAGAGACCGGATACCGTAGCCAGAGCGTGGTGTATGTGTTTAGCCTATCGGCCTTTTGGTGTTTTGCGCAATCTGCATCAGAAAAATACCCCTCGAGTCTAAGGTTGGTAGAAGCGAGTTTCGAAGAAAAATTCTTTGTGTCGTAGTAATGATGATGATTTGTGCATAGTCAGCTTTGCTGTCTTTATAGGCCAGTCGCCGCTGTAGAGAGCATGGCAGCAATATTGAGGAACATAGACGTGAGAGGTGGCATTTTAATCCTTTGGTTCACGAAGCGGAAGAGATCGATGTCCGCTGGATGACAACGGTTTAACAGCAAAGCCTAGACTCCGTGCCATTGTGCGTGAAACCAAGTGCACTTTGCATCGCAAATGAAGTCATTTCCATGCGTGGGAGAGGCCGTGATGCAAAGGTTCACGAGAGACACGAGAGGGCGGTAGCGTGGGCGTTTGAAGAGCGCCCTTGCTGCTTCTTGATGAGTAGTTGTTGGTGTCATCAGGGAATTTGACTGCGGTGGGAATAGCGTAGGCAGTACAGAGAGTGGAAGCTAGCAGTGCGAGCCTCATTCCCGCTGAGGTAACGGACTGCGAGAGTTGAAAGACATATTGAAACGACTGAATTCAAATTCGGAGAAGACCAGCGTAGTATACACTTGTATAAAAAAGATAGAAACAACGAAAGAGTTTCGGAAAGAAAGCATGCACCTCTCATGTAGAATTGTGTATTTTCAGAAAGAAAAGACTCACAAAATTTTATCTCTGCTTTCAAATACCGGCGAGCAAAAATAATGATTGGAACCGTAATCAGGTCTGTGATATAAACAATAGGTGGATATTTGAGCGCAAGTACGCTTAATGTTAATTAAAATACTGCAAGTGAATGTACATCCTTCGTTTCCAAATTTTTCAGAAAACAAAAACACAATAGTTTGTGGTTTTTGATATTGGAAATATGAGCGGCCAACTGAGTAAGCGGGTTTTCTCTAATTTTTTTAAATATACGTGCTATGCTAAATTTTTCTAGTGGCGAAATATTTCACAATTGTGATAAATTGCTCTACTTTGAAAGGTTTTGAAATCGTGTCAGATATAGGGTGGTGTGACACAGGCCAGTGTGGTAGAAATAGTAGTACACGTCTTAAGTTCACTTTGACGGCAGTGTCATTCATGTGCTGTGACTGATTTACACTATGGTGCGGATGCATCAAGGAAATATAACCTGTGCAGAGCTATAACAGTTACCCTGAGTAAAACTGTTTTGACCGCAAGGGTCCTCAGATTCTAGTACCGAGAAATCTCCAGCTATCAGCGGTTGAAGTATCTTACAGCAGTTGAGCAGATTGATAAAATATTGCCGCATTGGTCTCTGGCGACGCGTCGGCAGAAAAGGCACTATACTCACCTCTCTTTTATAAAATCGCATAGAACGGCAAACGTTGGTATGAGGTAAAGCCCTACTTATGGGGCCGCATGTGTCCGTGTTATTCTGGTAGAATAAAAATCTGTAGTCCGCAACAAATCTGCCGAAATCAGATGTATGGCGTATTTCGTGCCACGACTCAACACGCTGTGCTTCTGAAATCAATGCACAATTGAGCCGGGATGTCATTTCAAGGACGCGATTGGCTGTCCACCTGTTTGATGAAAGAATGTGCTTGCAGTATCCAGGGCAAGGTGTGGCCGCGCGGTTCTGGGGCATCGCCTCAGTTTTAAAGTCGTTTCACGTCTACTGAAGCTTCAGCTTGCGGATAGCAGGGCTCTTCTCTGCACCGGACCTCGGCAATAGTCGCTTTAAGATGAACCTTGATTCTATACTACTCGAAAACACGATTTGCAGTCATCCGTTCTTAGCCCTCCATTAAAAACTCGGTGAATGAGTGGAAGAGCTATCCATGTGCTGGAGTAACCTCAGTCGACCGCATGCTGATCGGGCAATACTCCGTAGCTCCGGTGCTGGGCCACGCTGAGCGGAGACGACGAAAAAGGGGTCGCCACGAGCGTTGATTCGGCGGCTATTTGTGCAGCGACGGGGGCAGGAGGACGAGACCCGGGAGGAAAGCGAGGAAGCGCCGAGGGGGCGACTGCACAGCGACGCGGGCGAAACCCTGCGGTGCCGGGCAGCTCCGACAAGCGGGGACTTACCGGATCCCAGCAGGGCAGCCAGAGCGAGAGCGGCAATCATGGCGAGCGTGCAGCAGAGCAGCCTGGCAAGAGACGTAATACGGCTTCCTGCCACGGTGGCCGCCTTTTCATACCGGTTCACTTTCCGAGTTAGCCTCAAAACCAGGACAGCGCCGCCTAGGGCTGGTCACGTTCTCTGGCCATAGACAGCGGAGGGCGCCCCCACACGCTTTCTTTCTCGCTCTCCACGCAAGAATGCAGGGCCACTGAGATCGTCGTCGCGCCGATGTGGCGACGATAAGCGTCGCCGGCCAAGCTGCCATCCCGGCCATCCCACCGTCCGACGTGGCGATGGTCCACCAAGGACGCGGCTGCCGGACACCCCGGCAGGGCCCTTGCCGCAGCTCCACCTCCGTCCAGCCGAGGGCTTGAAGGGCGCTGGCCAACTGATTTCACTGTCGCGCCGGCCGATCGCGTCGAGCTCTGTCAACTGGTTTCCTACCTTGTTCCGCCGATTCCTTCCGTGATCCGTTCGGCTGCTCACGTGACTCGCTCGGTCTTGTCCTACCTCCTCAAAACGTGCGTTGGTTTGACCGCAGCGAGGGTAGAACGCGAGCCAAAAGCTGCGATCTCTCCACGGTAGTCCTCAGTTTTTTGACAAGGCGTTCTAATATTAGCTTTCCAGACTACCAAACGGTTCCGATTGTTTTTAGCGAGAAAGCACCTCACAAAGAGCAGAAACTACAAGGGATGGTCACGCGTCATGGCAACAACTACTACGCTTAGCATGTTCACCTGAGAGATCATAAGTAGGTTTGAAGCATTCCAAGATGGCGGGGGTGCAATCTAGAGAAAGTGCTTTGTGAATAATTTCTTAACTTAGTTTACGGTTTTACCTTGTAGTGATCATACAGCGGTTTCGAACTTCCCGTCCAGAAGAGGGAATCTTGCTTGATAGATTCGAGTGCTTACAACCTGTGTCCCACTGAAACTGCATGGAACAGTGTGGCTTACACTTGGTTTTACCTCATCGATGCTTGCAATATGCCCATTGTTCCCATATTTGTCGGCCAATAACACTATCAATGGGGATGAACGGAAAAAAATAATATAATTTACAACGGGGTTGCGTTTGTCCCTGTAAACATTCTACTCTCGCAGGGTGTGACTCATTATGCTTACGCTTTTTGCTTCGTGATTCGTCTTTTGTCATTCTTCTCAGCTAATGCCCTAACCTCATTGGCTATGGAGGAATAAGAGGATGATCGGTACTCGTTGCGCACTGCATTTTTTAAGCTGTCATAGAATATAAAGCCCTATTGTTTTCTTCCGATTTGTAATAGTTACCAAACCTACACGGTTTTCATTCCTGGCATGAAAGCTAAGGCTGTCATTATAATGAATAGAGAGCGCTACCCGATTCCGAAGTCTGTAGAGTTAATTTATGAGAGCACTGATAATAATTCTTAATTAGCTAAGTGTAATATAAAACACGCGGCATAAAACAAATGCTGTGTGTTACACTGTTCCTTTACACTTAGGGACACACCAATTTATCGAGAAAAAAAAAGAGAACACGTTTTGCTGACTTTGCATGGTTTCCGTAACTGTGTATGTGATGAGTCAAGTTTATGAAATCTGAAAATAACATTTTTACACGTTTATGCTCTGAGAAAATAGCGAGCCAGGGCCATTCATTTTATTCCTTCAAAACGTTTCAACTCACCTCTCGATCAATGCACCCGATGCTATGTTTTGCAGACTGAACGATTCAACAAATCGACTGAACATTTTAAATCTCCCCGTACAGTAAAAATATCATCTTGCGAGTTCACTTCCATTTGTATAATGCAGCTGTCTAAAATCTTTTACTTGAGACCTTATGTTCTCAATGATATCATTTATAGGGTAATTAAAATACACCAAGGACAACAAATAAATTAATGTAGGCACTCGAGCTTTTACCATAGTCACTGAGTTTATCTAGAGCGACACGATCTTTCCTCTTGTCAAGTAAGTTCGTAACTAATTTATAAGTTTGTGATTGAACTTTTACGTAGCAACTGTGGGTAATTGTAAGCATTGATGTGATGTTTTTTTATATTTAAAGAAAAGTTAAAACGTAAACTGCAATACAGTCATGCCGCGTTAATACGAATCCTCTGTTTCCACAAAAGTCGTCCGTAATGTGAACTAACCATAATAACCAAAACAGGGCTAACCACCACATGGACTTTAGATCTCAATTACAAGACTGAAGTGACTATCACAACTTTCGTCTTTATACAAATATTCCTGTCCTGAACTTTTTGATAACTATAACAGATTGCTTAGACTAAGCTTCGCGGTAACTCTTGAAGAACAGAAGGAATATCATCATGAAAAATTGGCTTAGAAATATTAGTTTTGTGCGATGAGCTGACACTACTCTTCACATAATCAGTAATCTGATATTATGCTGTAAAAATATATATAAGCGATCATGTATGCAGTCTTTGGGTCACTACTCAAATTATATACTATTTAACCGCTCAATTTTAGTATCATTAAACATTGCTGCTGTACCATAAAGTTCAGGAAAGCTGCAGACTTCCGACTTCTTCCAAAATAATTGGTAATACAGTCGTGAATAGTGTAGGGTTTTGAAAAAACATGCGATGCATACCATAATGTCACTTCCGGTACTAAAACTTATTTGAGTTCAGCGTGTTTTTCAATGATATCAGATGGTAGATAGAAGACTAGAAAAGAGGAAAATGAGATAGTATTACATAGAGCGGGAGCCAGTAGGTGACTCTCATGTAAGGGGAAGGGGGAGAAACGGGTAGAAAGGTCTAAGAAGTAAAAAGGTAGTTACATTAAAAAAAAAACGACGGCAAAGATTGCATTTGATATGCAGTAGTAAAATTTTCCGGGCATGACTTGATACGGTTAAGAAAAACTTAGAGGTTTTTGATAGATTAAAAGCACTTTACCTGCACTCCTGAATGTCATATCTGCAAGGGGAATTAGACGAGATAAAATTGTCGGTGATAAAGTTTGTACACAAGAATGGGTCTAAAAAAAAACCTTTGAGTTATAGACCAATTCCTATACTATAACGAATGATAAATAATATGAAAAATATTTAGCGAAAGTAATC
Source organism: Ixodes ricinus (assembly GCA_037355805.1). Classification (NCBI taxonomy): domain Eukaryota; kingdom Metazoa; phylum Arthropoda; class Arachnida; order Ixodida; family Ixodidae; genus Ixodes; species Ixodes ricinus. The sequence continues at coordinate 4,083 of JAZHYW010047631.1, read as the reverse complement.
GCCTCTTTCAGTTATGAGTTTTGACCCGCTCGCTCATCTGAAAAAGTGTTTCGGCAACAAAACGCGCTAAGATGGTCTCAAAAATGTTACAGGCATCATTTATTGGCTCTTACAGAATAATACAATTACTCTCGCACTATTTCTATAAAAAAAACGACCTCTTCAGAGCCTCCGATGCCATAAACACCATTCAATTGTATATCTGAATTGATAAAAAAAACATAAATTTTCTAAAGCGGTTTTACAGTGTTTTTGTGTCAAAGTGAGGTGCGATATGTGTATGAGTCGTTGAGAGAATCTGCTATATGCCAGAGAATTGCTTCTTATGAAACATGTCCTAAATATAATCAACAAGAGTTCATTCAATTATATATAGGTGCTAAAAATATAGTTTATGATTAAAAATATAAATCTTTAAGATGGTTCTAGATTTTCTGTATCAACAAAAATTATTACTCCAAATAATTTAGTAAGCTTGTGAACAGAATTATAACACTTAGACACACAAAAACGCAATCCATTAAAATACAAAAATTGTGAAAAAGATAGAAGTGGTATTACGATCCTGCTATATTTAACAATCCACCCGAAAAAACTTCAAATTATTCAACTCGAAACAAGATGAAAAAATAAAAAGGTTAATTCTGCCTTTCAATCAAGTTGCGTTTAAGGAATCACTTTACGTGTTATGTATGTTGACTAATATGAACAGACATATTGTGGGATGCTAATTGTTTGTTGATGGTGTCTTTTGTTTTTCACTGTTAGTGGTTTATGGCAATGCATGTAAAATTTCGTGAGATGCCAAAGTTTTCGTGTAATTTACATCGATTCTTTATCAAGATACAGTGTGCACGAACTTGGGTTAATTGTAAATTATTGCTATCCGTTCTTGTGCAATTCATTTATGTTAAAGGTCTACATTTTAAGACTTCCAAATGTGATTCGGTTCCCACATACAAGCGTGCTACTTCCTGAGCGGGCCAGTGGCTTCCTCTTTTATTTTTTAGTAAAAGTTATTCCTATCTTTAACAAATAATTAAGTGAATAAATCTACAAATATCGAATTTTATACACTAGGCGCTTACGTTGTGTAATGAATTGAACATTTCTTGAATAAAAATTTGGTTGTCGTAAAGTTGAACACAGACTAAAAGCAATGGAATTGAGGTGACCAGGTTAATGAACAACGATCTTTATTCATTAACATTAATTAGGAAAAGGTGATGGGCCAAATACAAATCCTTAGGGATAATTTGAGCATACATCAATAATTTCCAAAGCATGCATTGAATTTAGAATCCAGTTTTATTTTAGAGCGCAGCTCTTAGGCGCCCGTTTCCGGCTTGAGCGGCGACACCGTCGGCGTAACCGCGCGTTGCATTCTGGGAGGATCCCATAATGACGTCACGCATGACGTCACATGTGACGTCACGAAGGGCAACATTTTCCCGCTAAATTTACCCGAGTTGGGTGGCGTCACGTGACGTCACGTGACGTCACAAGGGTAAAATTTTTAGAATAAATTTAGGGGGAAACGTTTACCCTCCTGACGTCGCATGTGAAGGCACGTCTGACGTCACGTGTGATGTCACAAAGGTGAAATTTTTCCGACAATTTTGGCGGTAAATTTTCCCGCTATATGTCCGGTGTGACTTCACGAGGGTAAAATTTCCCGCTAAGTTTAGCGGGAAAATTTCCCACTAAATTTAGCGGAAAAAGTTCCCCGCCAAATTTAGCGGAAAAATTTCCCTGCCAAATTTAGTGGGAAAATTTTACCCTCAGGACGTCACACATGACGTCACGTCAGACGTCAGGTCACATGTGGCGTCACAAGGGTAAAATTTTCCCGCTAAACTTAGCGGAAAAGTTTCCCCACAAAATTTAGCGGAAATATTTTCCCGCTAAGTTAAGGGGAAAAATATTCCCCCAAATTTAGCGGGAAACTGTTACCCTCGTGACGTCACACGTAAAGTCACGTGTAACGTCACGCGCGACGTCACGTTACGTCAGACGTGACGTGACTTGACGTCAGACGTCACGTCACCCACCTCTGCGTACCCTCCCCTCCTCATCCTCAAGACCTGCGCTCTAATTCATCATTACAAGGAATTGTAAACGTCTTCGTTTTTTTTTAATCAATCAGATTTTATAAGAAATCATAGATCGCGCATGCACACAAGAAATCATCATGTAAGCTTATGCGGCTGGTGCGTAGGGTCTCAAGAGCTTTTCAAAGGATCACAATTTCAATACACGAATATATATATAACGTATCACGTACTTTTTTGAAGCCGAAATAAAAGAACCATACGTAGGTTATTTCCTTCTTTACTTCATTTGGTTTGTATAGGTTTAATATTATACTTACATTTCAAATAAAGTAAGTAGTGTGTGCATAGTAAAATGTACTATAATGCATTGTTATAAAATGCGTACATGGTATGTAATTTCCAAGTTTTCCGTGGTCACATTATGCAGTTTAGATAATACAGCTATATATTGTATCAAATACTTTTCTAGTCAGCATATTGTTTATACACAAATTCAAAGATTTCCTTCCTTTTCCTTCACCACCATCTTAGCTTCTAATTTCTTCCTCATAATCAATGTTATAGCGCCATTTGAACGCACTTAATAAGGAGGTTTGTAATATTTTTGTGAGAGGTTTATTGTGTAATCTAGATACTGTAAACGACTTATTTTTCGCGGGCTCACTATTTCGCGATTTAGGTCAGTGTTAAAGTTTTGGAATAATTCGCAAGTTCTAATTTTCGCTACGCGGTGGGATCTCAATATAGATTCCAATGTGTTTACATTTTACTGGAATTGTTCGCGGGACCTACTTTCGCGAATTGTAGGCGATTCGCGAAATTCGCGAAAATTAGGTCCTCGCGAAAACTAAGTCGTTTACAGTACTAGAATGCTTTGATTGCCTTCTGTACTTGGTTAGTGAAAACGAATAGTCGAGCACGTTTTCGGACCTTAACCGTCATATTTGAAAGTGTACGAGGGGCGTTCATAAAGTTCGTATTATTGTCACGAAGGAATAGAGATTCAGCAATCAAACTCGAGTAGGAGTTGAGCCTTTGTCTAGATGTTCGCCACCAAAAGTTACCCACTTTTTCCAGCGATGCACCACATGCCGAAGGCCATTGTTATAGAACTCCTCGTTTTGAGTGTTCAGAAATCGCTCCACTTCAGCAATCACTTGGTCGCAGTCCTTAAAGTGCTTTCCTCTTATTTGGCCGCACTGGTAACATCTGCGCCATTTACCCAAAGTGTCATAAACTGGCGCATTGTCCCCCAACAACGCTCCTAGATTAGAATAAATATCCTTGGCATTGCTTCCCCTCAAATGAAAAAATGGATCACTGCATGTGCTTGGCACCGACGGGTGGTGCCATTTTTGTTTCGACTCCTAGCGGCGTTCCGAGCTACTATATCATGCGATGTTTATATTGTGCGGAAACTAAAGGGACGCGCGCTCATGTTGATTCCTGTTTTGTTCTGTTTTTTTATAATTCTTTGTGCCGATAATACGAACTTTATGAACGCCCCTTCGTATATCTTCACTAAATCACTAAAGTAGTGTTTTAAGTAACATTGGTATAGTGCAGGTTACAAAATGGGTAAATATCTAATTATTGATCAATTAAACCAATAACAACAATACTACTATCATTAGAGTAAATATTTGACTTCATTATTTGTTATAAATTATATATCGCTTTCTAAGTAGTTTGCAAAATGAATGTACAATGTTATGTGCAGTTTGCAGGTTACGAAATGGGTGTAGTGCAGTGCAGGTTACGAAATGGGTAAATATCTAATTATCGATCTTTCTAACCAATAAAAACAATACCACTATCACCAGAGTAAATATTTGACCTCATTATTTGTTATAAATTATATCTCGCTTTCTAAGTAGTTTGCAAAATGAATATACACTGTTATGTATATTCGACCATTTACTTTCCCAGGAGGCAAACATGGTCTTCAAAACTGAAAGAAGTACGCAATGATTTTATATAGTAATGGTTAATTATTAGTAATCGTAGCGTTTGCAAACATGGTAAATAT